>CAIGQV010018257.1:2458661-2513808 GCA_903798115.1 Danio jaintianensis | reverse complement strand
GTGTGTGTGTGTGTGTGTGTGTGTGTGTGTGTGTGTGTGTGTGTGTGCGTGCGTGCGTGCGCGTGTGTTTACATCAATACCAGTCTCAATACCAGTCTCTGTTCAGAATCAATTCAATTGAATGGACACAAAAATTTGCTCTTTCTGTTACTTTTTTGAAGAGGGAGAACACAAGTGAAGGTTCCATTTGGTATTGATTTTTATTACATCTGATTCATTAATAGACATCGGATTCAGTGTGCAAGTTTTCTGTGCATGATGAATTTTTAGGATAGCATAACAAATGCAAACAAAAAACACATACAGAAATGTCCTACTCAGTCTGCAAAAGACTTTAAAGAGATAATGCTTGTTTGAGGGGGGTTTTGATTTAAAAAATTGTTTTAATGTTAATCACTGTCTCCATTATATTTGCCATGCTTAAGTCTTAGTTACTGTATTGTAAATAACTTAAATTACTACAACTTGTTATAGTTAAACGAATTATGTTTTTCAACTTCATTTATTACAGTTTTTAGTAAAAAAATATATATATATATGTTAAAAAAACATATTTTTTCCTCTTTCTTTTGAGCATAGGTTACCAACACCCGAACAACTAGATGGAACACATGACTGCATCCGAAATCGCATACTTCCATACTATATAGTATGCTAAAAACAGTATGCGAGCCGAGTAGTATGTCCCAATTACAGTATGCGAGACGTACCCGGATGACCTACTACTTCTGGCGAGATTGTGATATGCGCATCCGATGGACGCTACGCTATCCCATGATGCACCACGAGAGAATTTATAAATGGGAATAAAGCGACGCAACTGACACAGGTAGGTCACGTGATCATGATAAAAGGGTGGATGTAGTAAGTCCGAGTTCCATTTATACTACTCACATTCATACTGTATAGAACGCACTTTTCTAACGGTCGAGTAGTAAACTCAAATTCAATTGCAGTACCTGCTGAGTAGTAGGCGATTTCAAATGCAGCCATCAAGTGTCCATTATGGATTTATTCTTTTTTTTTCTACCTCTGTAAAATTTGCTTCACATTAGTATAGAAACGCGGCTATGGAAAGCACTTGGCGACTAGTTTTTTTTTCCTCTTTTTACAAGTATACTGTAAAAGATTGTGGCCAATGTCTGAGTGACAAGCACTACATCCAACCTCACAATTACGCATAGGCTGTAAGAGCCATACTTCAAGCATCAGACTACAACAACGAGAGCTGTTAGTTATAGTGTCTGACCTCATATACACATTTAAACAGGTCTATGTCTGGGAAAATTGGATAGTACAGAGCACACAATTTAAGTGTGTGCCTGCTTTTTTTATTTTTTTTATATAGCCAGTCACTCAACTGCACAGAGGGAAATCAGTGGCGGGTATAAACCAAATGAGTCAAACATTCCTGGCCTTTTATCAGCGCAATACACAATACACAGTAGCTTGATGTTAAATGGGTCAAAGACAAGAATATCCATGAAAAAAGAAAAGGAAGAAAAAAGATCATAGAAAAAATGAATTAAATGACAGTTAAATGTTATGTTAAACTATAAGAATAGAATACCTTTCTTTTTTCCTTTCTTTTTTAATTGAATTTATTTTTTTACATTTTTTATTTATTATTATTTTTTGTTTTTTTTTGTTTTTTATATTCATTATGATATTCTTACAAGGATATTTAAATATTTTAATAATACATAATAATAAAAGATTAAGACAAACAATAATTCTATTTTATTCAGCCCTTTATCTTAATTATGATTTTAGGAGAGTTGTATCAACCAAATATTTTTTGCTTTTCTCCCAGTCAACAAAAAATATTTTAAATTCAGAAATTAAAACATAATAAATATAAATAAATAAACATAAATATACATAAATGAAAAAAATTTATGAAAGTGAAGTAAGTGAATAAAAATGTCATGCCACTGACCCGAATTCAGAGAGAAAGGATATTCATTTTCCTTAGGCTTAGTCCCTTATTTATCAGGGGTCGCCACAGCGGAATGAACCGCCAACTATTCCGGCATATGTTTTACGCAGCGGATGCCCTTCCAGCCGCAACCCAGAACTGGGAAAAGAGAAAGGATATATTATCTAAAATTACTTAGATATTACTAAGGAATGTAACCTAACCTCCGGCTAGCCAAATCCCGACAAGTTTCCATAGCCATCTGCAGACAGACGACACTGAGTTCCAAAGTGTCCCAAAAAGGGACCACCTGTGCACAGGACGAGTGATGACCTGGCTGCCACCCTCATTTGTTACGCTTGGACTCCCATTACATCACCAACTATGATAGCTGGGAAATCCACCTCCTGGTGTCATATTCCCACACCACAAGAAGGTCACAGTCGAAACAGGAAGTCCCCAGCTCGAGTGTTCCAGCGCTCCACTTCTGCAAAGAGCTGATCGGAATTTAGCGGAGACCTTGGGCTGCACCGTGACTTTTTCAAAGTGATTGAGATTGAGGCTTTCTCCTTGAGGTCTATTCATTTGCATTTAGCACTGTACATTAATTATACAGCCTGACGCAAACAGGATACATTCAAGGATGGGGACTTACATCACCTTGTGACAAAGTGCTTACCATGAGAAATACAAATGAGAACTGACAATCCCTATGATGGTTCATATATCCTCATGAATAAACTCCATCACGGCTTCAACACAGACAGAATGTTCAACGTGAAATCATAATTCATCAAAAGATTAGTCTTGAAGGGATGAGCTAAACAATCTTTAGATATATAAGGAGGCCGCTGGATTATAAAAATAACTAAATAGTTAGTCTAAAAACAGCTTTTACTATATCCAGAACGACTGTTGTGGAATGTGCCACTTTATTATGTAATAGTGTCTCGAAACCCAGCCTCCTGCTTCTGCATCACTGAATGTTTAATTGCATACTGATTTGTTCATTTTACTGCTACATATTGTTCGACCTATATTGATCAACCTTATGTGAAACATTACTTTCATCAACCTTATGTGAAACACAAACTTTTAACTATGTTTACAGCACAAAATCAGTGGAAACCCACTTAACAAAGGCTATTTCTGAGATATATGTTCCTTTTGTTTTGCATCAGCTGCATTCAGAGGACAGATTGCATTTCTTATTAGATTTGTTTAGCTATAATAGGCACAATAACATGAAATGTTATGAAATATTCACACCTGATGTTTAGTGAAAATGCGAATGTGACATGTAATTGACGCATGAGGTCGGAAGTGGGACAATTGGCTGCTGAAATGCCTACATGTACATCGAACTGTGTCTGGAAAACAGCATTATATTATTTACATAAGGTAGCTGCGCTAATCCCACTGAAGCAGAACAAGCCGTCATCTGTGATGTCAATTGATGCGTCTCGCTTAAGTCAGAGTTCTTCGATCTGCCCCAGGTTCAGAGGTCAGATGTCTGGCTTCTAGCTGCATTCTAGATGATTTCCAACAAGGAAGTAGGAAAACTCCAAATTCCGAGGTTGTTGCTAGATCGGATACGGTTGCGGCCGGAAGTTAACGAGAATTATTAATATTATTTATTACATTTCCCATTAATTGTATTTTATTAAAGTCTACCCCTACCCCAACCCTAAACCCAACCGTCACAGTAATATAAAAACAGTAGTTGCACTATTATTTATGTTATTTATTAAATTACCCAATAAATTGTATCTTTTAACGTCTACCCCTATCCCAACCCTAAACCCAACCATCACACAGTACTGTAAAAATATTAATTATTGTTATACAGTGTCACAAAAAGGATGCTATATTGATGTGTGTATCCACAGCTGGATCCTATCTAGTCTTTACCAGGTTCCGAGTTGTTCGGAAAGCAACATGAGTTAAAAACACACCATGTTGTTACGTCATCATCATCATCATATATTGTACACCTCTTGATATAGCAAAAATGTAAAAGCTTTTTTATAAAATCGATTTTTTTTTTGACAGCCTAACTGAACAGATATAACTATGATTGGCTCTGAAGGTTATCGTGAAGGTCAGCATGAACACGGACACTGAAGTACTTAATCTGAAGCAGATCTCTCATATATCAGCTCAAAGACAGATCATAGACTCTCTTTCAAATTCTCCAGTGTCCATATATCTGTGTTCATGCTTGGTGAACAATGGTAAAGCAATGACCTTTAGAGCCAATCACAGTCATATATGCTGAGCATGTGAAGACAATGGCCAGTCAACAGTGTTTCAGAATGTGCGCAACAGAGCTTAAATTTAAGCAATGGATGTTTTTAAAATTTCAGTTTTAACTGGTACTGAAATTAATACTTTTGACAACCCTACATGAAGTTGGAAGGCCCACAGATAATCCTTCCAAACTCTGGACCTAATCTTAGATGCAAAGTGTTGGAAAGTTTTAAATATGCAAACTGCAATCAAACCTGTGGACATTTACGTACAATCTACAATCCTCCACGCCTAATCAAATATTGTGTTCTGTTGAGGTGGGGTTCAATACAGGACAGTAAACAGCCTCACTCACTTTCCTTAGGCTTCTTTCACCAAGTAAATATCCTATTAGTTGTAAATTACATAATTGTTATGTAAATATCTTAATAACATTACAATCAGGCTTCGTAGAATGGTACAAAAAAAAAAAATAAGAAAGGCAGTTCATAATCCCTTCAGTACAGGTATCATAAATATCCCAGCAGGAGACGGGTTTTAATGAATGACAAATACGCTTTTCAGAGCTTTGTCATTGTCTCACAATTGCTCCGAGTAAAACATATTGCACACACTTGAGTATTTTGGGGTATTTCCCTTGGGAAAACCTCATGCTAAGCTCAGGCTACACTGTAGTCTTTGCACAGAAGATATAACAGACGTTACTGTGTGCTTAGCTTCAGGAGAGAGAAAGAGCTAAACGTCTTACAGTCAACAAAAACATCTTGTTCCTAAAACAGGAAACCATCAGTTCCTTCTGGCACACTGGCATGATTCAACACATAACTGCTAAATGCAGCTACTCCAGCTTTGACTGGCACACATGATTTATGCATTGTCTAGCGGTGGGAATCGGCTGATAACATATAGATATCATATGCTAGATATTAGGGTCATCGTGATATAATGACGTTATGATTCTGTTTAGTGTAATCTCACTTAGTCAAAACTTCAGACTGATGGCAGAAGGTCTGGACTCCATCACAGCTTTCAATAGCCAAAAACCACCCATGAGGCCATATGTGACTGGCATGTAGAGGCAGGGAAATGAGACTCAAGACTCCAGAAATTGTGTCTTGCTAAGCAAAACTGTTCTACATATCGAACTACAAGTTTAAACTTTTTTCACCACCATCCCTAGAAGCTTCTATAATCAGACCAACTGATATGTTTATGTTTTGCAATATTTTTTTCCCAAATATTTGGTAATAAGTAAACCTGAATAAACCCAGGTATTTATTGAGGTGCAGTACTGAATTAAACTGTGCAGTAGAGCAGTTTTTCCATAACATTGTTTACAAAATTACCAGTGAATTCATCCTTTTCCTTGTAATATCAAAATGGTGTTCAATGATTGCGCTCAATAGCTAACAGATGTTACACTAATGAAGTACATAAACCGAAACCGATAGTCAGTTCATTGAAAAAGCACACTCTTAGGGCCTGTTTACACCGGGAATTAAGATGTTTACATGATTACAATCACAAGAGGATGCTAAATAAATGTGGAAACGGGTCTTAGGAGCATTCAATCAGATCGCTTTTAAAGGTGTAAATGCTCATTTGGTTGAATGTGTTTAAACAGCCACAAAAGACCACCTGTTCAATGCATACTAACCCAAATTGTGAACCTTAAGAGACTTTTTGAGAGAAAGCACACCAAAACTAGGTACTTAGACTGCACAAAACCATCCATGCCCTTTTCATTTGCTTGCTTTCCTGCTTTTCCTTGCTCTGAAGCCACGTAACATGGGTTTGTTTATTTAATAACACATGCGTTACGCTTTGCAAACCCAAAAAAGTGGCTTAGAGCATGACGAAACACGAGGCAAGTTCTTGCTGATTTTTTTTACACAGAAGTGGTCACAAGAGCAGGTGAAAATGCTAAAGGATCTCTGTGACCACCGATTACAAAAACAAGTAGAGGTGTGATCTGGTCGGTTATAATTATCATATCCTTGATTCTGTTCAGTCTGATATCACAACGCATCTCAACTTTCAAATTTACTTCATGTATGCAATTTTGTCATTAAATAAAAGCAGTCAAATATATGAACTGAATCTTTCATTTTACCTGCTCAAAGTGGCAGTGGTCCTCAACCACCGGGCTGCAGACCGGTCTGTGGATCAATTGGTACCGGGCACAAGAAGTCATTAATTATTTCCATTTTACTTATTATCTGAGTCTGAATGATCTTTTATTTTGAAAAATCTTTTATTCTGAAAAATCTTTTATTTTGAAAAATGACCGTATTCTCTCGCTTGCCATCACTTGAGCGCCAAAACTTAACCCACAAGCAGCAATATGAGTAAGAAACAGACGTCTTTGGAAAGTTTCTTTGCTAAGTGGAAAAGGCCCAGTGAAGGACCCTCAAACTGTGAAGGAATAGATTCACAACCCATTTGTCAACAAATCAGGTGAATCCACCATGTCTGTGCCAGAAGATCAACTGCTGGAGATCGCAAATGATGGCGGCCTTTTAGGGGCCGTTCGCATACCGCGTCTTTTCTAGCGTTTGCGCAAGTTCGTTATTTCCAATGGAGGTGCGCGCGCAAGCACTGCGAGTCCCGCGACAAGAACTGACCGATAAGCTTCAGCTTGTATGGAATATACACATTTCGGTAGACTAATTATCCCAGGAGGGCAACACAGTGGTACAGTGGATAGTACTTTCGCCTCACAGCAAGAAGGTAGCTGGTTCGAGTCCCAACTGGGTCAGTTGGCATTTCTGTGTGGAGTTTGCATGTTCTCCCCGTGTTCACATGGGTTTCCTCCGGGTGCTTTTGTTTCCCCCAGAGTCCAAAGACATGCGCTATAGGTGAATTGGGTAAACTAAAATTATCCGTAGTGTATGTGTGTGAATGAGAGTGTATATGTGTTTCCCAGTGATGGGTTGCAGCTGGAAGGGATAAGTTGGCGGTTCATTCCGCTGTGGTGACCCCTGATTAATAAAGGGACTAAGCCGAAAAGAAAATGAATGAATGAATGAATAATTATCTCAGACAAACACTGCAGTACTTTGTCATTTTTTCCATAAATAAAACTTGTATCAGAGTGACAGCAATATTTTGTCAGCTTGTCATCTACTGAGAAAAATGGTTGATGGTTGCCTAGCAACCTACAAATCACTGTGTTTCCATGTCTTATTTTGCCTTACCGTGTTTCCTGACCCTCGCCTCGCCTTGTTTATTGTTTATCCTGCCTGTAGCCTGTACCGACCATTCGTCTGTTTCTTTACGCCTTTTGGATTACCTGTATGTACCCATTTGCTCCTGTGGTTGACCAATGCCTGCCTGACTACTTCTTAATGAAACTGCACTTGGATCCTAAATTCTGTTGTCCCCGGCCATACTGTTACTGTTAATATTATGCTACTCACACATGTGTCTCACCTCTCACACCATAATATACTAACTTGACAAATGATGTCAGAACAGTTCATCATAATCGGTTATGGTCTGTTAACCGATACCAAATTTTTCTTGTCTGCATCAAAATGCACCATAGAAATTATTAATTTCGACATCATTGTATTTTGTTGTTGATGTAAAATTTCCCCTCCAATTACAAAAACAAGCATTTTCCTAACAACACAAGACACAACAAGATTCAGCAATTTCTCTTTGTGCACCAGATATGGCCAAACAGAACATTTTAAATACCAGCCATTCCGAAGCACAGAATTGGGTATTGCACTCCCAATGAAATGGTAAGGTTTATAATATAATATATTAAACTTCTTTAACACTATTAAACACATATGCTGAGTGACTGATATTTGTTGGTTTGCACCGAGTCACAGTTCTAGCATTCATTTTCAAACTATAGGTTTTGATAGATATTTTATTTTCACGATCTGAGCTAAACTGTCTACTTCTGAACTCATTCATTCATTCATTCATTTTCCTTCAGCTTAGTCCCTTTATTCATCAGGAGTTGCCACAGCGGAATGAACCGCCAACTTATCCAGCATATGTTTTACATGCCCTTCCATGGCATAAAACCCAGCACTGGGAAACATCCATACACACTCATTCACACACATACACTATGGCCAATTTAGTTTATTCAATTCACCTATAGTACATCTTCAGTCTTTGGACTTGTGGGGGAAACCAGAGCACCTGGAGGAAACCCACACGAACACGGGGAGAACATGCAAACTCCACACAGAAATGCCAACTGGCCCAGCCGGGACTTGAACCAGCGACCTTCTTGCTGTGAGGCAACAGTGTTAACCACTCAGCCACCTTGTCGGCCTTCTGAACTCAGTATATCAGTAAACTACTCATATTTGTAGCATTTAGCACAAAAAAAAAAAGCACATGATCATTGTCATAGTGGTTTATGCTGTTGTTCAGCTGTGACGTCGCAGAAATAGAAACCGTTTTTGTGTGTGTGTGTGTGTGTGTGTGTGTGTGTGTGTGTGTCGCTATCACGAATGGTTCTTACAAAAACTCTGATTAACATGAAAAAAATACCTTTTATCATGTGTTGTTACAAAATTTGCTTGTGTCTGCCACAAAAAGTCTCTCAAATGGAAACAAAAGTCATCTCAGAACTGAATCTATTTGTGTTTAGGGAAAATAGAGAACATCCCAATACCTTCAAGTGCTTCTGAAATTCTTGCAAAGTCATGCCTTCAACTCAATGTCTTAATATTCCCGTGGTTGCTCAGATCACACAACAAGGCCACAACCCTCTCATTCCATATGCTAAAACAGTTAGCATCTTTTAATTAAATCAAGCAACCGCTTTGCTTGCTCTAAACTGAAGCTTACGTGAACAATGATCTCTCCAGCTGTGAGATGGTGATGTCGGTTAATGCTGAGGCAAACACATTTGATAGATTATATTATGGGATGAAAAGAGATACACGCAACACTTCCTCCCGTTTATGAGAAGAGATCAAAGCAGAACCGGGGGCCGTGAGAGCACGAGGAACAATGTCAATTCAGCAGAGCTCGAACAGGCTGAGACCACGACTAGATGAAGGCGCCCTAAGGACGTTCCTTTTATCTGCCAGTCAAACAGCATGGTCAAACACGGTCAAAAGAGCACAGGCACTCTTTTAGATGTAATATATTACAGGACTAGTTTTGAATGACGGCATCTGCATATTCCAGTTGACCTAGATGGCAATACGCTCTGGCATTCTTGATGAAACAACAAAGCTGCAACAGCCTGACAATAAAAAAACGCAAGGGATCTGAGTCACCTTAAGGAGTATGTGGGAGAATGAAGGTGTGAGATTAGTATGCAATGTCTTGAAAGGCCAAAAAAGAAACAAACACATTGCAAGGTAAGAAAATCACCTCAGAAGCCAAGGATGATGGCTTTAACAATAACAGTAATTAAGGAAAAAATTCAATGACAATAAGGAAGCACCTGCCTCATTTAGTTCGGTTGAATTGCACTAGAGTTGCGTTTCCCATTTGGTGAAGTTTGTTTTGGGCATGTGTAAATGCAGCAATCGCACTCCAGTGCGCACCAAAATCAAACCAAACAAGCGTAGAACATCTGCATGAAAAGGTGGTCTTGGTACGCTTTCAAACATGAGAGTGGTTTACGGAGAGAACATGATCCAAACTCAAATTTACCCAAAAAGTCTGGCAAAAAGTACTGCAATACACCTTGGCCATTTGCAGTGCACTAAAACATTGTTTTCAAGTTGTATCCACGCTTCATTCTCTAAACGTATAGTGTGTCTGAAGTTATACAAACAAACTATATAATATATGATGACCGGGGATACAATCAGTCAGCACAGTCTGACAGCATTTCCTCCTCTCTTTGTTTACTTTAGTGAGTTGGGTATGAATATTTGTGGACGTTAATTCTGACCAATTGAAAAGCAGTTTAGGAAATATGTTCAATGACACATCTGGCCAATGAGTGATCTGGATAAAGAAACCAAAATTGGAGAAAAATGCTACAATGTATCATTTGTTCCCATTGGTCCAAACCAAATGAACCAAGAGTCTATTTGAAAAATGCTTATGACCATAGTGTCGAATCAAGTCCCAAAACACACTTTCAGCCAATTAGTGTGACTTGCCATTATAGCAGAGATATTAAAAATGGTCGAGGTCTTGTTGGGTTATGGGCATGTTTGTTTTGGTGCTTTAAAACACCTTTAAGGCAACAGGTGACAAAACGGCAGCATGTGGTTATAATAGACAACATTATTGTAAGTTGCTGTAGATTTTTTATTTTATTATTAAAATCTTTTTAAAATTACTTGTTCTTGGTGTGAACTGGCCTTAAAATATTAAAGGGATAAATGAAAATTCTGTCATCATTTACTCAGCCTTCACTTATTCGAAACCTATTTGAGTTTCTTTCTTCTGAAAAATGGTTCCTGGGACCCAAGTTCACCTGCTTTGGCACCATCAATCTCCTATTAGGTTATTTGATACAAACAAACTAACATTTTTTTTTGTCATATAAATAAACAATATTAGAATGAATATTTTTCCTTCATATTTACAGAAAATGTTTGAAAGAATTTTTGTCATATATGTTCATTTCATTAACTACACTAAAAGCAGCAATATTGGAAATAGTGTTACAATTTAAAAAGTGATTTCTATTTTCATACATATTTTTTAAATAACATAAGTTCTTTCAGCAGCTTTTTATGCAGTTTTCAATTATCCTCCAGAAATCTCTCTAATATGATGATTTCTTATCATCAATTTTGAAAGATTATTTATAAAATTTCTATCTATAAATCAGCCTCTCTCTCTCTTTTTGTGGAAATTATGATGCAAGACTCTTGTGATGAAAAAAAATCAAACAGTTCAAAAGAACAGCTATTAATAATCTACTTGAAGTAGCAAAAACACTTCTAATTATAAAACAAATTTCACTTTTGATCAGTTTAGTGTCCTTCGTGAATTTAAGCAAAAGTAAAAAGAAAAAAACATTTAGCACCAAACTTTTGAACAGTAAAAATAAAAACTTAAAAATACAATTAAAAATATTTCAACTGATTTTCCCCGTACTATCAAAGTCGATGAGATCCAGAACAACACTGGCGTCTCCAAAGATTTAAAAGGTAACACTAACACCATGTTTAAAATTGGTTTGTGAAGTACTTTACAACCTGCTGTGCCATTCACTCAACCGCACCATGCTGTCCACTGGGCCATGCAGATATTGGTCCACACTGTGAGTTTAAATTGGGCAGCACTATTATGTCCCACTTAGTTTGACTTGTTTGCCTTTTGTTCTTTCTCATGCGCAAAATAAAGTTGAATTATGTTACCCGGTCCAGAGATGTAACCACGTTCATGAACTCTGCTGCAATTGCTCAGTTAATGTGGTTCATTTGAATATATATGAACACTTCCATTCAAACCTTGGTGCATCAGATAAATGAAAGGACAGAAGTGAAATAGAGGAATCAGTTCGCTTTCAAATGAACTTTTTGTGGTGCTTTAACAACTATATGAATGCAATGCTGACAGAACACAAATAAATCAAATTAAAACCAGGATGTGTCACAAGATACACCTTAAGAAGGACATAATGCTCAAGAGTATTTTTCATTTCAGTCATGATGTTGCCTCTTACAGTTCACTACAGGTGTCAGAAATGCATCTTCTCACACAGTAGATCAGTTGTTCGAAAGAGGAAGAAACTTCTAATGCTGTTTTAAAGGGATAGTTCACCCAAAAATAAAAATTCTGTTCCGAAATCCAAGATCTCTCTGATCCTCTATAGACAGCAGGAGTCCTGAAGTGTTCAACGACTAAAAAGAAGGTCATGCTTTTATTTTATCCAAAACAATTTGATTTATATGAACCATATAAATATGAAATAAAAAATATGACTGGATTATTCTTGGACTGTTTTGACGATGATCTTGGTACCTTTTTGGGCTTTAAAGTTTGAGAACCCTTGCTGTCTATGAAGGATCAGAGAGCTCTCAAATTTCATTCAAAATACCTTGATTGGTATTCTGAAGATGAACAAAGGTCTTATGGGTTGGGAACGACATGAGGGGTAAGTAATTAATAACAGAATTAAAATTTTTGAGTGAACTAACCCTTTATTTACTTTGCACTGGGGTTATTGCAACCAATGAGGCAGTATGATTTGATTCTTATTTACATAGCTTCGATTTGATTTGATTCAATTTGATTTTGATTCGATTTAATCTATTAGCCATCAATAATTCATTTAAAATGTTAGTTTAGGGCGGCACAGTGGCTCAGTGGCATGCCAATATGGAAGCTAACATGGAAAACAAACTTATTTTACTAGAGACTTGACAGGTGGTTTTGTAATTATGTTGAGCTATTGCTGAATCGTACATAGTGCAGGCCGCATCTAACGTAGACTCCATGAAGATATTATAGTCTACTTGTTTTTTGTGTTTGTCACACTGTGCTTGCTCTTGTGGGCAACTTGCAATCAATAGTGATTTTGTTTATCTTTTCTGACATTCAGTTTTAATTTCGTCAACGAAAATGTATTGACAAACATCAAATTTCACAGATCTGCTGCCAGTAACATGACAACACATGATCACACAGACCAGTAAGCATGTACACACTCTGATCCGCGCATCTGATGAATGAACAGTGCATTGCAGTGGATTAAAACTAAAATTAATGTTGGTTAGTTTTTAACTCTTTTGACTACATTTTAGTATTTTTTTTGTCAACAATAATGCGCTGTTCTTTCACTAGCTGAGCAGATCAGAGCATGCACATTCATAGATTTTAGTCATGTTACAAGCACAGAGTTCCTGTCGAGGTTGTGTCAAGCTATAGGCAGCTAACATTTTTCATTAACAAAATTAAAACTGCTGCCATTGCCTTAAAATATGAAATACTTCCACACATCAAACTTTAATTTCATCTGCGCTGGTTCATTTGGCCACTGTCACCTTCTGTCATGGTCTTATATTGTTTTGTTTACTTTTTTAAATCAAAAGATGGCGACATCTTCAAGATGGGAGGCAAAGCACATATAATATTCACATTTGTGGATTTCCGGTATTGATATAGTATCGTTAAATTGGCACGAATGACAATCAGGGCATGAACAAACAGGCTGAGGAATGGCTTCTTTCCAAGAGCTGTAGCCTGTATTTCCCCCCTAACACACACAGACACACACTCACATGGCTGCTGAGGAATTGAAGGCAACTCAGAACAACTCAGCTGTAGCGCCTTTTCCCCATACGGCTGCTAATGCACTAGACACTTTAATGCACGTTGACTGTGCTACTATTTAATTAATACAGTTAAATCTTGTGTTCAAGGGTGGCACAGTGGCTCAGTGGTTAGCACTGTCTCACAGCAAGAAGGTCGCTGGTTCGAGTCCCAGTTGGGCCAGTTGGTGTGGAGTTTGCATGTTCTCCCCGTGTTTGCGTGTGTGCTATAGGTGAATTGAATGAACTAAATTGGCTGTAGTGTGTGTGAATGTGAGAATGTGTGGGTGTTTCCCAGTACTGGGTTGCGGCTGGAAGGTCATCCGCTGAGTAAAACATATGCTGGAATAGTCGTGGTTTATTTCGCTGTGGCGGCCCATGATAAATAAGGGACTAAGCCAAATGAATCTTGTGTTTAGTCTTTTGTTTACTGTTGATATACGCTTGTTTGTTTGTTTGTTTGTTTGTTTGTTTGTTTGTTCTACATGTCTTATTGCTGTTGATATCTAAGCTACCAAACAAATTTCGTTGTATGATACTACAATGACAATAAAGTTCAAATTCTAATTCTTGAAGATCAAAAATCTGACAATCAATATCTATATTTTACACAATTAATATTTACCGAGCTCTACTTTCCACATTTTACAATCTTAACTTAACTTTCCAGCTTAAAAAAACAAAACAATGTGAGTGAATTAAGCTACAATTGTGAACAAAACTAAGTCAAGAATATCTGCAACCAGGAAAAATGGCCACGAAATACGACCATGCAGTTGTGGTATGGAGGTCTGTCAGATATTTTCTGTTGTGGTGGGTCAGGGCTTGACATAAATACCTGTGACTGACAGGTTGACAGTGCTGGTGGCAGGAGACTGGCAGACCTGCTGAGGAGGCCCATTCACATTCACACTGGGGCTATTGAGTCTCCACACACAGCGCAGCCTTCTAAACCCAATCCTCTTGCGGTCGTTACTCACGAGTGAGTAACGACTTTAGTAAGTTCAGGCAAAAAATGTTGGTTAAATTGGCTGGAGAGCCAGTGGTGGGTCAAAATCGTGAAATGACTAAACACTTGATATGCTATATAAACCGCCTAATGTGTCCACATCAAGATGGGAATGCGTGACGCTAAGCTGGAGAAAACTGTAGCCCGATACGGAGTCGTATTTTGGACATGAGAGGACTTGTTACTGTTGCGCATCGAATCGATCAGCTTTGGCCAGATAATGGGAAGAGGTGCAACAATGCAGCATCTGCTGAATTCAGCAAGAGTTATTTCCTCAAACGGGATGTTGAGACACACGAGAGCTGCTTCTCACGCACCGTTGCACACAGGAGGTGGAGTTTTCCGTGTTTCTCACGGGTGAGCTGGAAAAATTCTGCCACCGTCCAAAACCGCAAAAAAAAAAAAGAGCCAACGCTGCCAGGCTACTGATTAAGCACTTGGAAAGCCAAAAAAACTAATGTCATGAAATTCACAACTAGTTTGATATATTTTTTTCATGACGAGGTGTAGTGGGTGATTCTTAAATGGGGACAGAGGGGGAATGTAGTCATTTACACTGTATGCATTTACACTGCAGAGTTTAATAGCAGTGTATGGAATCTGCTAAGGTGCATTTTGGTCAGACTTTGGGACAGGTGGTTGCTTTGTGGTTCCAATTATTCCACCATGTAAATCCTTACTTCGTCATTCAATGCATGCAATTCATTTAAGGAGATATCCAAAACAATACAAGTTAACAGCAATAGTAGCATAATGTTCAGCAACACATTTATTTTCACTGTAGTTATGTAACGATTTACTATTCTGATATCACAATGATTTTTTTTTATCAAAATGAGAAGTTAAGTCAAGTGCCCTTTTATTTTTCTCAAATATTGTATACTTCATCGAACCAAAATAAAAAATGAATAATACAAATAAAAGCAGACTCTTTAATATTTGCATGATGACCCAAATGTGGTAATTCAAACACTAAGGTATATTATGACATGACAAAAGTATGTCAAGGAAGCAGAGTATTTAATTAAAAAATGAGCTTCATTTATTATTATTTATTTATTTATTATTATCCAAAAAGAGTCTGACAGTGCATTCATTCATTCATTTTCTTTACGGCTTAGTCCCTTTATTAATCTGGGGTCGCCACAGCGTAATGAATTTTACAGCAGATGCCCTTCCAGCTGCAACCCATCACTGGGAAACACCCATACACACTAAATCACACACTACGGACAATTTAGCTTACCCAATTCACCTATAGCGCATGTCTTTGGGGGAAACCGGAGCACCCGGAGGAAACCCACGCCAACACAGGGAGATCATGCAAACTCCACACAGAAATGCCAACTGACCCAGCTGAGGCTCGAACCAGCGACCTTCTTGCTGTGAGGCGACAGCACTACTCACTGTGCCACCGCGCCGTCCAACATCAGTGCATTAAACAGTAAATGTTTCTTATTATAACTTTAAAACACAAAAACAACAATATATGCTACATGGGACACAGCAATAACAGTTGTCTAATTCATTTTCAATTGGTTTCAGTTTTCAAATATTCAGTATTTTGATTACTTTAACTACATATATGATATATATATATATATATATATATATATATATATATATATATATTTTCCAACCTGTTTTTCACAATTAGTAAAATTAATTAGCAACGAAAATTAAATCGAAAATTACCATTAAATGAATACATTTAAGATACAAAAATACACAAACTTTAACATAAGAATAAAAGGTATTTACACAAAAATGACATTTTGCCATCATTATCTCACCCTCGTTTCATTACATTCTTTTCGATCAAAACATTCTTGAAAAAAAATCTTCCAACAGGTTCAAAAAGACACAAGTAAGTAAATGACAGAAACTTCTTTTTTGGTTCAACTATTCACATCATGCCACAAATACTGTTGAACCAGGAATATTCCTTTAATTGTCTGTCAGGGGGAAACTTCAGCATGTAATGATAGCGATGACTGCCTTACAAAGACATGCAACTGAATCAAAACGAGATGTCTAATTAGCTCAAAGTCAAACATGTTGCCTGTAAAGCTTCCAAAATAGCAGGCATTTTTGACAGAAACCGCAAAGTCGCAAGAACTTAATGGTTTGGCTTAAGACCGCACAGCAGTTTGGTTAACATTACGAAACAGTGGCACTTGTCTCCACACACTGGTAATCATGGTTGAGGCGAGCTCTTTTATAGACACTGCTGTCATTGCTTTTATGCCTCTTGCTTGCTTTTAAAACATTCAATCCCTCAGTCTAGACGCTCAGCTGGTCTAGCACCAAACCCTACACACCAATGACACAGACGGTGGCTCTATTTTCAGCACGAGGAATGAAGATGAATGGAGGCCCACAAAACCGCAACATCGCTCAAGACCCCGTACAAACACAGATTCTGAGAAAAACAGCCCGTATACCACTTTATTTTATGGCTCTATATTGTCGATAATGACAAGGCTGGATCTGGAAGCTGTTATATACCGATAAACCCACTCGGAGGAGTTGAGAATAACAGAAATAAACAGAAATAGACCTGAAAAGCCTTTGTTAATGTGCTTTCTGGACGAGAGCAGCTAGTGTATGTTGATGCTGGTCAGAGAGCAAGAACAATACCTTGCTTTGCCTGAAGGATACTCTCAGTGAGACAGGCCCCTTACTCCTCACAGGCTTTCTGAAGACCACATCACAATGAGTCCAATGCTTTTTTTTCGACCTTGAGGGGGGGAGAAGAGTGCTGGATCCTTTCTTTTCTCCTCAGGGTGATGGGTTCCTTTAGGAAATCTTTGTTTATGGCAGGTTTTTCAGTTCTCTTTCTAACTATGTCCCAGATTTCCCATCCACTGACAAACATTTCTTCTCTCCATTCAAGACGGGTTCAAGTAACACTGTCGGACTGCCAAAGCATGCTACCTGACACAACACTTTTTTGTATAGATATAAATGTTAAAGCTTCTCCTAAATAAACACAAGATAGAGGACTAAACTGACAAGTGGAAAATGAAAAAATGCCTAAATACAGCCTGATAAACAGACTCTCTAGTGTAGAAAAAAAAAATGTAAAAGGAATGTTTAAAGGCACCCGGAAGTTGCTGAGACTTTTATTTTAGTATGTTGATGTACTTTCAACTGAATTGGAATTTTGAGTAGGGGCAGGGCTTTCTTTTTAACAAATGGAAAGAGGGGCGTGGTTAGGAATATCTTGACTGACGTCAACAAAGGAGCGCCACTACTTTAAGCTCAATAGTGATGATTCACGTGGTGTATCAGGTAATGGCCCTTTTCTTGCAAAATTTTTTCCAACAGTCTTGCCTGGATGTTTCTAAAGCAGGGGTCACTAACCCTGCTCCTGGAGAGCTACCTTCAGTTGCAACCCTGACCAAACACACCTGTCTGTAATTATCAAGTGCTGCTTCAGTGACTGTGAATGCTACAGTGAGAACTTCTAGTAAGTCTGTATGGCTGCATCAGGTTTCCAGCTACCACAGTCATGGCATGAATAATTAAAAAATAATTTAGAAAAAAAAAAAATCTTTTTTTTGTTAATTGAAATGTGTGCAAAAATTTTGGATGGTTGGAAAAAAATTATAAAATGGATGCATTGGCCAAATCAAAATATGCTGAAGATGTGAAACAATGGCATTTCAAAGATCCTTTAAACTGAAATGACCTTTAATGATACTTCATATAAATATAAAACCATAATGGGTTTGAGAATTACCCAGTGATCCCAAAGACCTTAATTATCAGGTCAGTCCGTGAGCAAGACTGGACACAAGGACTGGACTACATGAGCAGAGAACTACAAGAACTCATGCTACATTCAAGTTTTTGTTGTAATTTTGGCTGATCTTATTATTATTATTATTATTATTATTATTATTATTATTATATTCTTTGTAACATGGGCAGCAGGTACAAGAAGGTCGCTGGTTCGAGCCCCGGCTGAGTCAGTTGCCATTTCTGTGTGGAGTTTGCATGTTCTCCCCGTGTTTGAGTGGGTTTCCTCCGGGTGCTCCCCCACAAGTCCAAAGACATGCAGTATAGGTGAATTGGGTAAGCTAAATTGTCCATAGTGTATGAGTGTGTAGGGATGTTTTTCAGTGATGGGTTGCAGCTGGAAGGGCATCCGCTGCGTAAAACATAAGCTGGATAAGTTGGCGGTTCATTCCGCTGTGGCTACCCCAAATTAATAAAGGGACTAAGCCGAAATATTTAAATGTTCCACTGACTTCTTCACAATTTACTAGAGAGACCACAGAATTACTGGTGTGTCAAACCTATGGAGCGACTCCCGTCAGCACAGAATAATAATGTATGTCGAACTGTCAATCTCTGGGTAAGCTAAACTGTCAGTAGTGTATGAGTGTGAATTAGTGTGTATGGATGTTTCCCAGTGATGGGTTGCGGCTGGAAGGGCATCCGCTGCGTAAAACATATGCTGGATAATTTGGCGGTTCATTCCGCTGTGGTGACCCCAGATTAATAAAGGGACTAAGCCAAAAAGAAAATGAATGAATGAATGAATGAATGAATTGTCAATCTAATGTGATGTGAAATTTGCATGAATTCTGGTGTGACTGTTCAGACTAAGGTCACATTGCAAAACATCTGACCTGCATCAATTTTAGGACCACATATGGAAGTGGTCAATATCAGAACTGCAAACATCAATTTGTGATTTGTTCAGATCACATGAAATTTGGGCTGCAAATTTTGAACACGCAGCCTTACTGTGCCTTTTTACAAAGAACTTTTGATTTATGCAAATTGTTCACACAAATTTAAAATCTCAGGAATTTTGCACTTTTGTGGAAGAAAGCTCAACACAGGCTCATTGGAAATATGTGCTTCAGTCTACATTTTTGTGAAACTACAAAAAAGTATTTAACCATGTTTGGCTGCATTTTCTAGGTAAAGAAAATGCTGCGGGGCACTTTGGTCCCAACATTTTTAAATCCTTTCTGATATGATATTTACAGGGACATATGAACAAATAAAGGATTATTTTCATGCAGTTCTTGGCACAACACCAAATAATTGGCATAAAAAAAAACATAATGCTGTCTATGATCTATCTATCTCAATATGGACAACTTTGGTTCATTTGCTCAAAATCTCACTTTATATGGTGTTTTACTTGATGCGAAGTGGGTTCGAGTCTAAAATTAAGTTTAAACTATACGAATGCTCTTTTATTCGCAACAAACTTTTATTGTTGCTTTTACATTTGTTTTTGAAAATACTATTGATTGGGTTTAGAGAAAGATTTAGGTCAGTTGTTTGCTAGTCTAGCTGGTATGTATGCCAAGCCTTGCTTTATAGTGGACATGTCCAATTAGTTTACAACAAAACGTACCCTTAGTTGTAATGAGTCGGGGTACAAAAGAGATGAGGATCCAAGTGCAGTTTATTAAGAGAATCGTCAGGCAGACAAAGGTCAAAACAGGGACAGACAGGAGCTTGCAGATAATCCAAAAGTGTAATCAGAGTACAGGCGAATGGTCGGGACTGGCAGCAAAACAACGTAAAATCAGGAACTGGTGTGTGTGAGGTGTATGATGGGAGTTGTAGTCCATTAAAGTGGCATATGTGTAGTTCTCCAGTGATTTGCACAGGCTAGATCACTGGTGATCGTGACATAAGTAGCGTATTTCAGAATCAGCACTCTCTAGTGGATTTGACATCTGAAACATGCAACGAAATGTACCTGGAGCAACATATATAATGTTTCGCAAAAGATAGGATGAGGCACACATTTCCAATAAGCCTGGGCTGAGAAAACTAGTGAACTCTTTTTTTTTTTTTTTTTGTGCAATTTTTGTGCCCCTACAGCACACCAAACTCTGATTTGCTTTCCATTGCATCACTTTCAAAGAAACCATGTTCTTCAGAAAGAAGGGAGATTCATTCCCAATGCTAAAGTGGACAAAAGGTTGCACAGAAATGGTAGTTCTTGTGTTTTGTTTTCAGGATTGGCCGGCTCTGTAGATATTCACAGTCTGGAGCCAAACCACCTGTTCTACTGGCTATCCTGCTCTACAGACATTTAGAAACATCTCTGCCCAGAGTTTCCCTGGAGTAATGCTGCCTGTAGAGACGAGGCTTGGATGGCCTGGCAGAACTCCACTGAACCCATCAGTCCAATGTCATTCTAATGAGACCGTAAAACGTGCTCTCGTCGTCAAATCCATGCTGTATTTAGGTTTTCTGGTTTAAATTGTGGATGGGCAAACAAAAGGTTGTAGTTCTAATAGCACATTTTTGAAAATTAAACCACTGAGAAAAACCAAAGCACATGGAGAATTTCCCTATAGAAAAATGTGCCCTAAATCTCTCACAAACAAAACAATTTTGGCTTCTGTAATAGACAGCGCCAATAGGAAATATTTTATATTATGTACTTTTTTATGTAAAGTTTTAATTTGGAAGCCGATAACCAAGGCCAGACATAATCTTTAATGATATTTTTGCGCAGAAGTTTGAAAAAAATATATATATATGCAGAATGTTTTTGAGAGTATAGAAACTAAAAACTTAACACACTAAATAAAATTAAATCACAATAACTTTTTAACTTAATAGAGGTTTACAATGCAAATTAGGGCTGCGCAATATTGGAAAAATCTAGCATTGCGATATTTTGCTGTTCTGCGATATATCTTGCGATATGAATACAATTTCACCAGATGACTTGAATATCTCTATTGGAAAATAATTTATAATTTTAGATTGCATAGAGTATGATAAACAATCTACAAGCATAGATAAATGCAATAAAGAAAAAGATACAAATGAAATACACAATGTTTTATTGTTTTCCGCTGAGTTTAATAGTATTCAGGAACAGTAATTGAATAATCAAATGAAATAATACTGCAAAGTCTTCATTGTTAAAATAATTTAATAAAATTATTCGTTATTAATGGTACAATTTCAACATTGCATATGCTGCGATGTGACTATTGCGAATGATCACATTGCGATATCGATGCTGAAACGATATATTGTGCAGCCCTAATGCAAATATAATTAGAACCACTTGTTCAGTAAACAAAGCTTCTCACATCTCAAAATGTCTACTAAAAGACTTGTACTGTATTGTACAAATATCATCTAAACATCTGCATATTGCCCAGTAATATTACTGAAATCAATATAGAATCTGAATAAATAGACTGAATTATTGGACCTAAAGACCTATAACTAAACCAAATATATGCACAAAGTATATGGATAAGAATTTTCTGACCCTGACTACAACCACAAAATGATGAGCCTATAACAATAACATAAGAAAAAAAAATTAAATATTCCGTACAACACTACTTTATAACTAAACTTTAGTTGCTTAAAAGAGTTAAATGCAACTTAATGTTTGCCCTGACTACAACAAAGAAAAAAACTAGACAACCAATTCAAGACAATTCAAACACAGCAAGCACAAGGCCAATATTTTCAAGGACTTGCCATGCTGTTCACTAAACCCACATTTATAAACACCAAAAAAATCCTCCATTAGGGTTATAAGACATCGGCAGAAAATGAAATACCTGCATGTAACAAAACAAGCGAACGCATCAAAAGTGCTTACGAGGATTCACTTCAAACCCGTCCATCCAGGTAACAGAAGGTCATAGATATCAGAGCAGCTACTTTCACATGTCCCTGAAGTATAATGACCGACTCGACATGAAAGCCTTTTTAAAAAAGCACACGCTGTTTAAAAAAGGCATTTGAGCGTCCAACGATTTTCACTTTGAAAGCCTTTTAAAGAAGTAAACAGCCCGACGTGTCCGTTATCAGCAAACAATTGTCTGCGATTAACATTCATGACAGAATCTAAATTAGAACATCGCATATAATGAGCAAACACGTGCAGATAATGACTGAAACTGGAGGCAGTTTACTAACAGTAACTGTATACTAAAACTGGGATTTCACCACATTGCATTAACACGTCATTTAAAAATAATGTGAGGAAGTGTTACTTTCCCACATACATATTTTGGTGCCATTAGACAGAAGTCTGTAATTTGATTTCCTCCTTGTTGTTGGGTTGCTGCCATAAATGCTTTTGGGGAATTATCAAACTATCAAATGTGGTTGATTATTTGTAATAACAAAGCAAGCATAAGCAAATGACTGAACATTTATTCTTATTAATAGTACACCAAAAGCATTGTTCATACTGTATCTTGTAGGATATTCACTGTATAATATCCATTAATTACCGATTTCTGGTTAGCACTGTCGCCTCACAGCAAGAAGGTTGCTGGTTTGAGTCCAAGTCTGCAGTTTTTTTGGGACAGCTTAATTGTTTTATGTTCATTCATTCATTTTCTTTTCGGCTTAGTCCCTTTATTAATCTGGGGTCGCCACAGCAGAATGAACCGCCAACTTATCCAGCATATGTTTTACGCAGCGGATGCACTTCCAGCTGCAACCCATCACTGGGAAACACCCATTCACTCCAATTCACACTCATACACTACGGACAATTTAGCTTACCCAATTCACCTATAGCACGTCTTTGGACTTGTGGGGGAAACCGGAGCACCCGGAGGAAACCCACGCGAACACAGGGAGAACATGCAAACTCCACACAGAAATGCCAACTGACCCAGCCGAGGCTCGAACCAGCGACCTTCTTGCTGTGAGGCGACAGCGCTACCCACCACGCCACCCCTGTTTTATGTTCAATCCACTAAAATTTGTAAAGGCAATTAAGTTAATTTAATTGATCTGTGTTGGGACAACCTAAAAAAATTGAACAGCATTTTTTACAGTGTTGGCGGTTCATTCCGCTGTGGTGTCCCCTGAGCCGAAGGATAGTGAGAGAGTGTATTTTGTGTTTTCTCATTTATTTATAGGAAAATTGCATTATGGGGCATTAATCTCTGAGCAATTCCAGCGTTATGGATGTGACATTTGCAGCAAAATCTCAAACATAAATATACAGAGAAAGTATATGTTAACATTATATTGAGTCATCTGTTTATATTTTCCAAAACAACTAACCACAGAGTTAGACCACAGACCAAAAAAGTTAGCGCGTTTACAGTATACCAAATACTTTCACGAGTTCACACCCACACACAGAAAACAGATCAAATTAAGCATATTTGGCGTGCTGTCCAAGGAGAGGGCTCTGAGGCCGGAAAGACATCTGAGCTCGGGGCATTCTCTCCATCAAGAGAGACAGAGAGGAATACGCTCAGCGTCTATCCCGATCCCAGAAAGCTCGCCCTCCCTGTGCTTAATATGGATCTGGTTAAAGGTGTGGAGTTGGGGTGGAGGAGGGATGCAAAGTCAATGCGATGACTGAGGTAGGATGAGCTTGGTTATGAGCTTTGATTCTGATTGAATGATTAGTGTGATTGCAGATAGAGAATTTGTTGTGTTTACTATCTGTGTGTGCTTCTCCTGAAATTAGTTTAAAAAACTTCACTTGTAGAAATTCTGTCAATTAAACTGCACAACCCAAAAGAAATAATGCTAATCAAAAGGATAAGTGTTGGCTTACTATAAAACAAACATTATTTAATTTTATTTAATTTTATATTTTTGCATTTATGAGTAAAACTTTGTTTTTCATGGCAAGGTTGACATTTGCATGGAATTGCTCCTCTGCTCCTTCACAATCCAATGTTGAAACTGTGTGTTTTAACAAAGTGACTTTTATTGACATTTTAATAGTTTGAAACATTCATTCATTCATTCATTTTCCTACGGCTTAGTCCCTTTATTCATCAGGGGTCGCCACCGTGGAATGAACCACCTAGTTTGAAACAATATATTAAAAATAACATATACAATAAGGTCTGTTGAATAACTGGAAGTACTAAAAGTTTTTTTGTAATGTAATTTACTACATCAACCCAGACAATATATCACTTAATTCAAACTACAAAAAAAAAAATCACTTTTTCAAACTTTTTTAACAACAAAAGCTTTTGGCGGAGAGATCAAGGTCTGACAATTCAACTCAAAGGCATAAATAAATGGGAAAAAAACATAAATAATGAAACAGGGAAACAGATTTTTTGTTACAGTGTTGAAATGTGCAGTATTTTACATTAAGCAATTGAAATCATTTTATATCCATTGTAAGCGTCTCACTTTAAACCATTAGGAACAAGTGGGAGAATTTTACTGACGTTTTCCACAAGTGCTGCTGATTGAGCTTAACCTGTATTGAACATATAATATTCCATTAAGCACAAGATAGTGTGGAATTGATCCATGTCTTCAATCGTCCTGTTTACCACACCATTTCTCTAGAAGTGTCCCAATGTGTACTGCAAAATGGTTTATGGCTTAGCTTAATTCACTACTAAGCAATGATGTTAGCATAGTGTTCACTTAAGGTCTTTAAGAGGTAGTATCGATAGAGATCATGTGATTCGGTCAGTAAAGCAGACAGCCATTTTTAACTCCTGAAGCAAAAAAAGACAGATAATCAAACTGCGGATGTTCTGTTAACCAACGGTTCAAAGCTGACTGCCATTTTGAATGAAAAAAAATTGATTGATGAGAAGCATTTTATAAGTGTGATTCCTTATGGTGTACATCATTTGGTTTCTCTCCAATCTTGAGTGTTAGTTTGCATGGGCGGAGTGATGCGTCTTCCATAGATGGAGAATTCAATATATTTCTTCTGTCCGATAAGCATTGTGCCTTCAAGAGTTTCACTTCAGAAGACATTAATTAAAATTCCAATTAATTTTTCAATTATAATTATCTCGCTTCTCGTATTTACTAGAACACACTCTGATGTTGATTTGTTTAGTCTTTTTTTTCCTCAAGGAAAGTGGACGACTTGCTTCATTCAAAGCCCAATGAGGTAAACAACATAAGACTTATCGTCAAAGAAAGGCGACAGTCATCAAATGTTTGCCTGTGTATGATCACCATCAAAAAAAATATTTTAGTTCAACCTTAATGGGAAATGATTACTTAAAAAACTAAACCTCACCAAATAATTTTCCATATGTTCTTTTTTTTTAGATCGCTGGCTTTGTTTAGTTGCTAAAATGCATATTTTGTTACTTGCTGAAATGTAATTTCCTCTACACCCCACATACAATTATTCAAAAGAAATTGCATTTCTGGCAAAAAAAAAAAGCTAATTTAAATGTTCATAATAGAGGTGATATTTGAAGAAAACGTGAAAAAAGCAACATCCTAACCAAGAAAAATGGGAAAATTTTAAAAGTGATCAAAAGTTGAGGCAGTACTTTCTCTGTTATTGTGCAGATTTATTTTTATTCTGACAAAATGTCAATAAAAGTCACTTGAAGAGTCAAACTGAAGAGTCAAGTTTTCAATATCAAAGGTTGTTCAAGCAGAGATTAAAGTGCCATAACATGCAAATTCAACAACATGCAAAATTAGACATTACACTGTAAAAGAGTGATTATTTTACTTTACTTTAAAAAAGTGAGTAAACCTGTTGTGTTAAAAGTGACAAGTTGACTTAATTTAATCAAATAAGTAAACCCATTGTAACTTGGAACTGTTAAGTTGACTTAACTTAATTTTTATAATTATGCAGAGTTTATATTCTTAAAATATTTTAAGGCAATGGAAAAAGTCAACGAATCATTTTAAATGTAACAGGTTTACTCACTTATTTTAAGTAAAGTCAACTAATCATTTTAAAAATAACAAGTTTACTCACTTATTTTAAGTAAACTCTACAAATCATTTTAAATGTAACAGGTTTACACACTTATTTTAAGTAAAGTCAACTAATAATTTTAAAAATAACAAGTTTACTCACTTATTTTAAGTAAACTCTACAAATCATTTTAAATGTAACAGGTTTACACACTTATTTTAAGTAAAGTCAACTAATAATTTTAAAAATAACAGGTTTACTCACTTATTTTAAGTAAAGTCATCTAATCATTTTAAAAGTAACAGGTTTACTCACTTATTTTAACTAAACTCAACAAATCATTTTAAATGTAACAGGTTTACACACTTATTTTAAGTAAAGTCAACTAATAATTTTAAAAATAACAGGTTTACTCACTTATTTTAAGTAAAGTCAACTAATAATTTTAAAAATAACAGGTTTACTTACTTATTTTAAGTAAAGTCATCTAATCATTTTAAAAGTAACAGGTTTATGCACTTATTTTAAGTAAAGTCAACTAATTTTAAATGTAACAGGTTTACTCACTTATTTTAAGTTAAGTCAACTAATCTTTTTTAAAAGTAGACTAATATAGAGTTCAAATACAAACGTAATGTAATGCAATGAAAGCCACCTCAACTAATGGATCAGTAAGTCGAGGATTTTTCAAAATAATAATGAAAAGAATAATAAACGACACCTGTTCTGAGATATTGTACACTGCGAGCAACACACCATGTGAACAATACTTACGTGATATTTACTGTAAGACAAAGATTGGAGACTGTTGGAGAACATTTCCTGAAATCAGCAACTGCACACTGCCTATTATTTAAGCTACAGACCAAAAACAAACTGCTTTCAGTCAACGGACAAACTGTGATTAACACAAGCTTGACAATCCTCAATGCCGGTCTGATCATTCAATTGAAATGAAAGGAGTTTTAACAGCTTCAACAGCCAGTTCTGATTATTTCCAGCGTGACATTCAGTTTCAACCAAAAACTGCCCTGTGTGTTTTATTATAGAAGCCAGAGCCTGACATTTCCTCACGCTTCTTTTCTACCTACAGTGTTAAGGCTAACTGAAATATCACTGTCAGCGCGCAGCCATTTTTATTCAGAAAGTTTAGTTTGAAAATTGGGATGAAATGTCAAGGATTCCTGCTCTGTGATGGCGAATGGACCGAACGAAAATGCCAACTGACTTGAGATCACAGCAGCTGGAAAAAAAATAAATTAACTTGGGACAATTATGTAAAAATAATTAATTAATTAATAAAAGGCTAATTATTTCATCAAATGACCAACTTACGCCTAGTGACAATGTTTGCTTTGCGTTAGAACATTGTACATGTATTATATTCAACTGTAAAATAAAATAAAATTAACTAAAATTAAATAAAATTAAATAAAATTAAATTAACTAAAATTAACTAAAATTAAATTAAAGCTTTGTTCTGCTGTGGAATAAGCCATAGGAAAGTTTGTGAATAAAATAAAATAAAATAAAATTAAATTAAATTAAATTAAATCAAAGCTTTGTTCTGCTGTGGAATAAGCCATAGGAAAGTTTGTGAATAAAATAAAATAAAATAAAATTAAATTAAATTAAATTAAAATAAATAAAATAAAAAAATATAAAATAAAATAAATTAAATTAAATTAAAGCTTTGTTCTGGGCGACGCGGTGGCGCAGTGGGTAGCACGTTCGCCTCACAGCAAGAAGGTCGCTGGTTCAAGCCTCGGCTGGGTCAGTTGGCATTTCTGTGTGGAGTTTGCATGTTCTCCCCGTGTTCGCGTGGGTTTCCTCCGGGTGCTCCGGTTTCCCCCACAAGTCCAAAGACATGCGGTATAGGTGAATTGGGTAAGCTAAAATTGTCCGTAGTGTATGTGTGTGAATAAGTCTGTATGAATGTTTCCCAGTGATGGGTTGCAGCTGGAAGGGCATCCGCTGCGTAAAACATATGCTGGATAAGTTGGCGGTTCATCCCGCTGTGGCGACCCCGGATTAATAAAGGGACTAAGCCGAAAAGAAAATGAATGAATGAATAAAGCTTTGTTCTGCTTTGGAATGAAGGAAAGTGAATAATAAAATAAAATAAAATAAAATAAAAACATAAAAAATAGCAATACAATTGAATTAAAAAAAAAAATTAAAACTTAAAAATAGAGAATGTGTCAGCAGTAAATAATTTGTCTGAAAGGTTTACCTTGATTGAACAAACAAGATATAGTACATTATAATTAATTATTTAAAATTATAAATATAATTCACTATACAATCCATTTAATCAAAAGAGGCTAAAAAAATGGGATCAAATAAAAATATGACTCAAGTTTAGATGTGCTACTGCAATGATTATCACAGAACTGCCCCATTTTGCTACAACTTAAACACAAATTCATTCATTCGTTCATTCATCCATTCATTCATTCCTTCATTCATTATAAAAACAATCTCAGAGAAAGCCCAACATGTCCGCTTTGACTGAAAGTGCCTGTCGTCTCTGGAGTGGAGCAAGAGCTCATTGCCGCATGTGTTCACATACTGTGCACTTCTGGCCAGGAAGGCTGAATTGTGTAAAGGGTAACTTGGGTGAATATCCCACAGCTTCAGATTTAGACGAAAAATGATTTCAGCACACAATCAAAGGGCAAGCCACATCCTGCTGTGTCAAAAGTTGGCAAGACTATCAAGCCACAATATAACCTTCAGGTCAATACTGAGCAATAAACAATCCTATTACTCAACATATTAAGATGGTATTTAGATGTAGACGGTTAAACAATGCAACAACAAAATGATTAACTATCGCTTTAGTGTTCGAATGCACTCTTGTTTTCTTATGTTTAAACCATACCATAAAGTAATGTAATTGTATTTTTAATAATGTAATTATTTTTCTATGAAAGTTTTAATTTTAGCTTCAGTTTTCAAATTTTTTGCAGTTTATATAAATAATAATAATAATAATAATAATAAAAGGCTGCACGGTGGCGCAGTGGGTAGCACTGAGTGGGTAAACATTTTTACGGATTGATATTTTTCTGATCCCACAACTCTGTGGTTAGTTGTTTTGGAAAATATAAACAGATGATTCAATATAATGTTAACATATACTTTCTCTGTATATTTATGTTTGAGATTTTGCTGCAAATGTCACATCCATAATGCTGGAATTGCTCAGAGATTAATGCCCCATAATGCAATTTTCCTATAAATAAATGAGAAAACACAAAATACACTCACTCACTATCCTTCGGCTCAGGGGACACCACAGCGGAATGAACCGCCAACACTGTAAAAATTGCTGTTCAATTTTTTTAGGTTGTCCCAACACAGATCAATTAAATTAACTTAATTGCCTTAACAAATTTTAGTGGATTGAACATAAAACAGGGGTGGCGTGGTGGGTATCGCTGTTGCCTCACAGCAAGAAGGTCGCTGGTTCGAGCCTAGGCTGGGTCAGTTGGCGTTTCTGTGTGGAGTTTGCATGTTCTCCCCGTGTTCGCGTGGGTTTCCTCCGGGTGCTCCGGTTTCCCCCAAAGACATGCGCTATAGGTGAATTGGGTAGGCTAAATTGTCCGTAGTGTATGTGTGTGAATGAGTGTGTATGGATGTTTCCCAGTGATGGGTTGCAGCTGGAAGGACATCCGCTGCGTAAAACATATGCTGGATAAGTTGGCGGTTCATTCCGCTGTGGCGACCCCAGATTAATAAAGGGACTAAGCCGAAAAGAAAATGAATGAATGAATGAATGAATAATAATAATAAATTTTATTTGTAACGACTCAAAGCGCTACAAGGCAAAATACTAACAATACAAGGCAAAATACCAACAATAGCAGAAACAGCACAACAATAAAAAAGATGCAATAAAACAATAAGAATATGAACCATAAGATAGAATAAAAAAGTTAACAAAATGATCATCCTAAGTTAAAAGCAATGGTAAAAAGGTGAGTCTTAAGAAGATTCTTAAAACAGTCCAGAGAAGCGGCATTCCTAATGCTGATGGGTAGTGCATTCCATAGCTTAGGCGCACTGTATGAGAAAGCCCTACCACCCATGGTCTCGAGTTTACAGCGTGGCTGATACAGGGTAAGTCCGGATGCCGAACGAAGACTGCGGGCTGGAGTGGCAAGAGTCACCAGGTCACAAATGTAACCAGGTGCTAGCCCATGCACTGCCTTGAAGGTTAAAATCAAGGTCTTAAAATCAATCCGTGACTTAATTGGAAGCCTTTTGATGAAGTTGATGAAGTACAGGAGTAATATGGTGGCGTGATGATGTATGTGTCAGAACCCATGCAGCGGGTAAATCATTTATAATCAAACAGATTGACACTTTGTCCAAGGCTTTCTAATGTTAATGTTGCTAAATATGATTACTAAATGGCATCACTTCACAACTTTATATTCATTCATTCATTTTCCTTCGGCTTAGTCCCCGATTATCATGGGCCGCCACAGCAGAATGAATCGCCAACTATTCCGGTATGTTTTACGCAGCGGATGACCTTCCAGCCGCAACCCAGTACTGGGAAATATCCATACACTCACACACACACACTCATAAACTACGCCAATTTAGTTTATCCAATCACAACTTTATATCTGAAATGTAATTTTCACACCAATAAATTTATGTTTAAATTAGAGCCTCACTGATATATTTATTTTATATTTTATATATTTTGCTGATTATCGGTATTGATAATGGCAAATTTGCTGCTGATCTGTCACTGATATGACATATATGTACGCTTTTTAAAACATATTTCAAACAAATAGTATAAGAACAAGTGTCTTGTTGACTGGTACTGTACTATAATATGCATATAAAGAAAATAGAATATCGGCCGATATATCGATATCAGTATTTTTTTTACTCCCTCGACCCAAAAAACCCATATAGCCATAGTTCACTGACAATTTACGCAAAACATTTTGACAGCTGTTTGCGTCACTTCTCAGTGAACTAGGGTCTTTGTTGCTGCTACATCTGAAAGCACATTAAAATTACACATTTAATAACATGTTTTTGCTCCAAACTCATTTAATAACTTCAGAATGATATACTTAATAAGTAAATCATTCTATGAGATGATTTTGTAGTTGTGTGTTTATTAGTAATGTTGAATCAATGAAAGCAGATTTGCTTGATCTGTTCCTTGCAGCTTCTGTGTAAGAGCGCCCTCTAGCCTTCTGCGGATAAAAACCGGCTATTTACACATGGTCACTTCATCATTTTGTTCGGATGTGAAGGCTATCCGATCGTGAAAAAGGACAGGTGTAAATGCATTTCAAGTTGGATATAAATCCGATCGCTCAAAGCACTTCAGGAGGTGGTCTGGGCTATTCCAGACAAAACTGGATGAAACTAAATGCATCTGGTTGTTGAAACCACATGTAATTTTTTTTCGCCTCCCAAAATGAAAAAAAAAAAGAAGAAAATAAACATATGAAAGCATGTTATTGGCTATATTACATAATAAGATAGAACAGCGCTAATGCAACAGGCAACACCACAGATGACAGTTTGGGATGTTTGTTTCATTTTATTAATTTTTTTTTACATTTCATTCTATTTTTGTCCAGTCATTAATCTTTAAATGATAACATTTTAATATTGAATTACTTTCAAATGGCAGCTTTAGCAACAGAGATGCATCACGAACGCATAGTAGCCTGTCAGTGGAGTGAAAAAATAATAATTAAAAAAATACAGCAATTCGTGTTTAGAAAGGCACAGTTTGAGTTTTAGTTTGAGCAGGTTATACTCAAATAAATGTAAACCCTTTACAGTTTTGAATATTTGTTCAACATCTATTACAGAACATCTATTACATCTACTTAACATCTATTATGTATCCGTAGGACAAAAATAGGTTTCATTTATCCTACAATGATAATATAATATAATATAATATAATATAATATAATATAATATAATATAATATAATATAATATAATATAATGATGTTTTACTGGACCACGAGTGAACTACAAACTCCTGTAGACTGCATATAAAAACATTTGAATGCCAAATAAGATATAGCTTTCGTTTCTATAACAAAATAAATATAATTAAATAAAATGAGGTGTATCTGACACTTTAGTTGACGTAACCTAATTAAATTTGCATATAGCAAGGGATTTGAAGATCTGAGACATATTTACATACACAAATCTAAATTAAACCATTTTCACGAATCAGATAGCAACCCAATCACTAACCCTACCCGAAAATGAATGAAGCGACCAGGTGTAAACAGAAACTTTCCAAGTTCTTTCACGAACATGTATTCATAGCAGCTCCCTGATGTGAGTACATTACAGGACTACAATATGACTATATTATATATACAAAGGGCATCCCAACAATGTCAGAAAAAACTCTGCAACCCGATGCTTCCTCTGAAGACTGCTTTATTCCTGCATGTCATGTGACCGCAGTGTGAAGAACCTTGTTTAATAATATCGCATTATTGTTTCAAATTCAATTAATCATTCAGCCCTATTCAACATCTTCATGTGGCGCTAATGCACAACAGCCACATGCTTTTTTAGTTTGCGTGGCGTTCAGTCGACAGGAGCGTAAGGGAGAGACTATCTAATCAGCATTCTAAGACGCCATGCCGAGTCCCTCCGACTCAAGCTGCTAAGTCACCAGATAAAGATCTGCCTGACACGCCACCTTTTAAGTAATCCACTTGCAAGTCTGCCATTTAAAAATATTAACACCCTCCTCTAAAAAAAGCAAAGTCTCTGATGCCGGCAGAAACGTGAAACTTGTCTGTTTATATGAGAAATGATGTGCGCAAAAGGTGTGAGCATCCCTAATTACAACCTAAATGACTTGAGTCCTGAAGCCAACAGCAACATGATAATGACGTTTGAGCTCTGGGTTGCAGTTGGATTGCAGTGTTTGGGAGTTCGGCCGCTGATGGCAGGTGATGTTGAAAAAGCATCCTCTGTCAGTTAGCATTTGAGATGCTCCATGAATTCAGTCAGAAGAACTTAACGTTAGCGTGTTCCTTCTACAAAAATCATTGGTGTGCAGGCTGGTGCATTCAAAGATCCTGCTTTAAACAGAGTCAAAATTTTTAAAACGGGAGAATATACTGTGCATTGTGATAATTGTAATAATGTTAGCATATTAAAGATGTGTGATTTCGATACTCCAACGCAAAAACAACTGCGTTGATCCTAAAAAAAAGGATACATTGAGAGATGCAAATTAAGACTTGTTAGCAAGAAGCCAACTGTGAGATGTAAACTTGAGTTTACATAATTTGAATAAAGAATTACAAGAAACCAGACAAAGTTATAATGTACACTTGGGATTGGGAGATGTAAACGTTAAAGTGTATGATGTACACTCAAAATTGTCGAGAAAAAAAGACAAGACGTAAACGTAAATGTGTTGTGTAGGTCTAAAACTGAAATTGCATGTTTTATTATTATTATTATTATTATTATAATAATTATTATTATTATTATTATTTGAAGCTAGCTCACAACACAGTTTAACTATGATTATTAATCATGGCACAAAATCTTTGACCTCATTTTAACTATTATACATTATTTTAAAAATATTATTTACTCTTTTTAAAATATTAGATATTACTTTTAAAATACTAGATATTATTTAAAAAATATTATTCATTAATTTCATTAATTTTCCTTCGGCTTAGTCCCTTTATTCATCAGGGGTCGCCACAGTGGAATGAACCGCCAACTTATCCAGCATATGTTTTACACAGCGGCTGCCCTTCCAGCTGCAACCCAGTACTGGGAAACATCCATACACACTCATTCACACACATACATACACTACGGCCAATTTAGTTTATTCAATTCACCTATAGCTCATGTCATTGGACTGTGGGGGAAACCGGAGCACCCGGAGGAAACCCACGCGAACACTGGGGAAAACAAGAAAACTCCACACAGAAATGCCAACTGAACCAGCCGGGAATCGAACCAGCGACCTTCTTGCTGTGAGTGCTAACCACTGAGCCGCCGTGTCGCCCATATTATATTATATTCATTCATTCATTCATTTTCTTTTCGGCTTAGTCCCTTTATATTATATTATATTATATTATATTATATTATATTATACTGATAACACATCACAATAAGGTTGTATTAGTTAATGTGGTATATTTATTAACATGAACATACAATGAACAATACATTTACAGTATTTATTCATCTTGGTTAACGTTAGTTATTTATTGTTAGTTCATGATAGCTCACAGTGCATGAACTAGGGCTGCACGATTAATCGAAAAAAGAGATCGATTCGACCCTACACACGATCTTAATTCTGCTTTTCTACGATTCAGCCAATTGTATTTTTAAGTTCAGGAGAGAAGCATAAAGGTGATCGCACAAGTCTTCACATTGTTTAATATATGTCGCTCAGCAACATGGACACCTCCAAATGGTGTTAAAAGTGTCACATACTGTATTTATAAGGTTTAATTTACCCCAAAATGTAATTTCTGTCATTATGTAATGACGTATTCGCAGCCGCAAAATCACACATGAACTGACGCACTGTTTGTTTACTAGCGAGAGGACACGCACCAGCCCGCCAATGATGTCTACTTTAGTGAACAGAACCTGCATAGGCTGTGAATAACAGGTAATAAAGTTTTAAATAACGTTCAGTTTGTTGCAAACTGAACTCAAAGTGATGGCAGCCACGACATGAGCCGCACTCGGCAGTTAAAAGTGAAACCGAAAGTGCAAACATTATTTAAATAATCATATCGCATTTTATGTCATGATAACGACAAGCATTTGATATGTTTTTCTTTCATAGCGAACACAAAGTGTGGTGCATGAAAATAAATGTTTACTGGGTCAGTATAACTACTATATAATGCCCATATAATGTTGAATATAATGCAAAAGGGAATCTGATAATGACAAGTGTTTCATTTTACCAGTGAAAAAATTGTCTAATAATGTTCTCAATGACAAATGACAAGCATTTGTCTCAAACATAATAATACAACTTTAGAATTATGAATAGTTGTATTCTGATGTCATCATTTTACTGTGAATTAACAACCAGGACAAATTTAAAGTCTATTCAAGTCCACCGTTCAAAGTCTATACAAAGTTTAGCATCTTAACCAACAGTAGACCTATACATAGGCCTAATATTATTATTGTTGTTTTACCATATGTTTGAGAAATAACAATAATAATAATAGGCTACTCATATTAACCTTTATTTTACATCTAATGAACTAATGAACTAATGTTAACAAGCACAACTATTTGGTATGGCATAGAATATATCATAATAATAAAAACACAATAAACAATACTAACAAACTACATGACAACATGGTAATTTGTATGAATGTTGACAGTTAAATCACAGTCGGAAAAGTTGTTTATTAAAAGGGCGAGATTCAACCCACACGACTAATCCCACACCACACGGTTTAATACCAGGTGTAAAAACCCAAAAGCGCATTTCATTATCTGAACGCTCACAGTGTGGATCTCATGTTACTGTAAGTGTAAATGGAGCTTTAATCCTCCGAGTGGAGAATACAGAGAGCAAACTAAGAGCCTCTCTCTGCGTGCTGTCTTTGCTTTGAAGCTATTGTGGCAACATTCCTCTCATTCATTAACAACAGCTGTGGGTTTCATAGGCTGTTTAAATTCATTTTAATTAAAAATGAGATTATTGATAGCCTCAGATGGAGACCGTATGACTGTTTTCAGATGCCTGTTCCTTATTTGCAGCTAACGACGTTGAGAGCATTCGTGTACTAATTTGACAGGCACAATCAGTATTGTAATACAACAGCATTTGAAATAAATACGTTTAATAAATAGCCTACTGACCATTTTTTCCCCAGCGCGGTTCTCGTTTTATGAAGATGCTCCAGCTGAACTTTAAAGTGACCTGACATTTTCCATGTAGTGCAGCAAACAAACTTCTCTGCTTTCATCTGCACTTTCTAAAGGCAGAATGCTCTTTGAGAACACCGGTCAACTTTCATTTATATTCGCCTAATTAACTAGGGATTCTGATTATCTGAAATTATTGCGCACTTCAAAAATCGCACATTACCATATGAATAGAACCCAAAAACAGCAACAAATGCAAATGATGCTTCCTGATGCTTAAATAATGATATTACTGTAAAATATTCAAGATTCAAAATAAAATAAAAAACATGTTGAGGAGCAAGTCTACAATAAATGGGAATATTTGAAACAATTCAAAATGGTGAATTATTAAAAGAATTCTTTTTCAAGTCACTCCAGCCCATGTGCAATACTCATGCACAAAGCTTTAAAAAGGAAATCATACTTTTGCGAGTTCAAGGTGAAAAAGACTCTGGGGGGCTCCATGCTGGCACTGCTGGAGGTCTGACAATTATTGTACAAAACAATAGCTTTCTCTTGAAGCCAACCCTGATGTTGCGAAGGAAAAACAGTTTAGAATGTGCCTTCTATGTTACAATGCAAGAAAAGTTCAACTACAACAAAGTACTTAGTGCTGTTTATTAATATATTTCTTGTTTTAATGGATCATTGTACTTGAAATCATCTAATACATGAGTCTTGAACACAAGGGGCAATTAAATGCATTTATCACAATATTTAGAATCATTCAATTGTTAAGCAATAGTGATCCCAAAAGCATTTTCCTCAAAGGATTTTGTACTCAGAGTTTGTTTTAAAAAGCTGTAAGCCATGAAGACTATTTGAAAATCAAACAAAGTACAAGACTGTGAACTTCACAGATTTAACGGTGAAAGAAAAGGACAACAATCCTATACAGCAATGAAAATGACAACTACTGATTTAATGGATACTAGTTCAGCCAAAAATAAAAATGTACTCACTATTTACTCACCCTAAAGTGGTTCCAAACCTTTATTAGTTTCTTTCTTCTGTTGAACACTAGAGAAGATATTTCTGAAGAAAGCTGAAAACCTGTAACCATTGACTTTCATTATAGAAAAAGCAAATACAATGGAAGTCAATGGTTGAAGGTTTCCAGACTTCTTCTGAATATCTTCTTTAGTGTTCAACAGAAGAAAGAAAATCAAATAGGTTTGGAACAATCCATATTGAAAGCTTTTTCTGCAGATGGATTTAAAGGTGAATAAATTTGCCTCACCAGCTCCATATGTTCAAATGTTTTGGAATGTAATGGAGTGTGAAATGTACCCCAAGTAATACCTTTCAGATTCGCAAAAATGTAGACCGCATTCTCTATTGGATCTGTCATCTGAAACGTGCAAAGAAATGTAGCCGGAGCAATGTATTTAACGTTATGTAAAATTGTAGGCTGAGGTACGTATTTCCAATGAGCCTGGGTCGAAACTCTGATTAACTATAACAAAAAATATATGAAATTAATTAAAACTTTTTATTGCGTACCCTAGTGTGTCATCCTTTCTGATTAGAACACATCACTGTCAATGCTTCATGGTGATGGGCAAGTACTGCAGAGTTTATATGGGACGATTTGCTTTCTGATTGGTGGAGATCTCTATAATCATGGGTAATGTACTTTTCACCAGAAATTAACACAGGAACTACCAGAATTTTATAACTATTAGAATGGCCATATTCTGACCATTCTAATGTAAGTCGTCATATTTTCAAGTCAAATTTGCATTCAAAGCTTCTATTGAGTTAGAATTAAGCTTTGTCTGTCTTCATATTTTATTCATTAACCTAAAAACACAAACATTTTGGTAATACAGCCTATAAATGTTTTCGATTAACTAGACCGCCCATGAAGGTTTCACGTTTGCATGTCACTTTCACTTCACAAGTGGGAGAACAAGGTTTTTTTTAACCGTACTGAATATGCTGTTTTGAAAGAGCTGTTTATAAAGTAATGTTTTCGCTATCAGAAAGTTATGTTTATGTTAGCAGGACGTTGCTATGCAACAGAGGCATGCATATTCATATAAGCGTTGGGGAAAGTAGCAGACACTGAAATGCATGCTGTTGTTTTGACTAAGACATTTTGTTAATATAAGAACATTTAGGAAAGGTCAGTGTATTATTGACCTTATTCTGTGATGCAGAAGTAAACCCGTTTTTGTGATTTGTTTTAGAATGGCAGAAAACACTCAAGCTACTTTCTTTACAAACAAGTGTGTTCATGACTATACATAAAACGTAGATATAAGAAAATATCAATTTGCATCATCAAGCAGCATAACGAGCCGTTTTTAACATCTAAAAATCAATGTAAGTGAATGAGACCGGAAGTCTTTAGCCAAAAAGATTCCTATAGTTACGATTCCATGTTCAATCGTATGTGAAGAATAAGGTCAATAGATATGTAGCTTTTATTTATACAAAGTTATTAAATTACAAAATGCAAAAATGGTCAAAATGCCCAATTATTTAAAAACAGCTAGAATGGCTTTGGCTTCAACAAAAGCTTTTGCCATGAGTTAACAACCTAACAGCACAAGGTAGGCTTGTCCTCAACAGTTTATAAGTTATCATTAAAACCAATTCCCCTTTGGAGAAAACAAACAGTATTTTTTTTCCTTCTGCAACCCGACTGCTGCCCTCTATTATCTAAATTCACACCGCTGGTTGAGCCAGACGCTGACATTTCAGGCTTCTCAAACAAACAGTGCGATAAGCGAAAGTGCCACAGTGTTTCAACTTGGTCCCAGAAACCAAGTTACGAGCAGTTTACTTGTAGCTGTCTCTGCACATTACACTGGGATAGCAGAAATAATGCACCGCCACTGCAGCAGATTTAACTGGAAGACCACATGATGTGTCCACTTCAGTTCATTACTGTGCAGTTTCACAGTATAAGAACTAGAATAGAAGTAGTGTAATTTTCCGGTGTGACTGGAAAATGTTTAACAGCCCGTTGAATGCAGTCTATATGCAAAGAAAAAAAAAAAACTTACCACCCAATTGATATTCCTTCTGTTCTCATTATAGGAGCTGATTTCCATTTTCATATTATGAAGTGCAGTTTCCTATAGCAACGGTGAGATAAAGTATAAGGAGGAAGGAAAAATTTTGGATTAGTGTATGCAGAGGATTTAATAGCAAAGATGGAGGGAGGAGGATAGGTGACTAATAAAACTCGACAAAGGTCACAAATATGAGAGAAACAAGAAGAAGCAAATGGCTACTTCCTCTAAAGAACAGTTTCATCCGAAAGGGTTATGCAGAAATGAATTTCTAGGATAAAATAGCAAAACAATCATGTTTATTTGCGATTTTAGATGTGGGCTAGCGGGGGGAAAATACATAGGCTACACCCATGCAAGTGACTGGAGCAAACGATTTACAATATCTTGGGTAATAAATCAGAGTTTCTTTGTGGCCTAAAGCATTTTCAAAGCTATTTGCAAGAGATAATGCCACCAATTCCTCTAGGCCTCGGAGATCCACTTGCCTGGCTCATTTATCAAAAGCCTTTTTAGAAGACCGGTCGAATGGCCCTCGCCGCTACCTGCTAACTAGGTTTATCATCTCCTCCGTTAGCAAGCATCTTTTAATAATTTATGCTTCAGTACGTAAACCACCAATCAGTGTTTGAGGTCAGTACTTTTTTTTTAATGAATACTTTTATTCAACAAGGATGCATTAAACTGATCAAAGTGACAGCACAGACATTAATGATGTCACACGTGATTCCAATTTCAAATAAATGCAATAACAGTCAAAAATATTAAGCAACACATACTTTAATGTTTTTAATGTTAGTTATAGTTTTAAAAAAGGTTTCTTGAGCACCAAATCAGCATTTTAGAATGATTCTGAAGCATCACCTCACACTGAAGACTGACTCAAGACAAAACTACATTTTAGGTTACAAAACAATTTAAACTTCATTTTACACTAATATTTCAAAATATATATGTTTTTACTTTATTTTTTACTCCAACAACATGACAAACAAAAGTAGGGCTGCACAATATATTATTTCAGCATCGATACTGCTATATCCACAATAGTCACAGGAATATTGTGTGTACAGTATATGTTGGGCGTATAGTTGAGCATGAGCCCCTTTTCAGATTCAGAACACATGACATTTGTGGAGTGACTGCAGAGTTTAGCCATAATAAAGTGAAAGTTTATGATCAGTCTGTGTTTTAAAGGCCTGTGACTGCAAGCATTCAGGCACAGAAGAGTTTAAAGCATTCAGGCACAAGAAATTGTACAGTTTGTAACTTTAATAAAGATTTATTTTACTGAATTATTTATACAGTACAGTGTTATTTTCCATTTAATTATTCAAGTTCTGTATCTGAATATTGTTAAACCATAAAGAATTGTTTATTTCACTTTTATCTTCACTCTATTGTATTTACCTATGCTTTTAACCCTAACCCTAACCCTGCATGACTTTTTTTTCTTACTTCTAATTTGTATATATTTTATGCATGATCAATCTAAATTGATGAATTCAATACAAATAGATATATGTATTCATATCACAATCTATAATGCAGAAAAACAAGAGCAATTGTCCTAAATTTTTAACTCTCACATTATGTAATAGCATGTAACATTATTTATTCATTCATTTTCTTTTCGGCTTAGTCCCTTTATTAATCTGGGGTCACCACAGCGGAATGAACCACCAACTTATCCAGCATATGTTTAACGCAGTGGATGCCCTTCCAGCTGCAACCCATCACTGGGAAACACCCATACACTCCCATTCACACACATATGCAATATGCAAACTCCACACAGAAATGGCAACTGACCCAGAAGAGGCTCGAACCAGCGACCTTCTTGCTGTGAGGCGACAGCGCTACCCACTGTGCCACCGTGCAGCCCTATGTAACATTATAAAAAACATACTTTTATTATGTTTTTCTTTCTTTCTTTCTTTCTTTCTTTCTTTCTTACTCTTTTTTTTTTTTTTTACTTTTTTTAGGGTTTTGTGGGCTTAACAGATATCCCTATGGACATGTATCGAAATCAGCTTTAAAAAATTGAATAAAATGTGACGTGGAAGTGAGAATTTGGCGTAATCCTGGCATAGTTTATGCAAAATTCTCAAAATGCCATTTAATCAACGTCCACTTTCCAAACCTGTATTAGTTTCTACTATTGAACTCGACAGACAACATTTTGGAGAAGTGTTTTTTCCTACTATGGAAGTCAATGTTTAAGGTCAACTATCTGGTTACCAACATGATTAAAAACATCTTCTTTTTATTTTTAACAGAAAAAAAAAGAAACTCAAACACCATTGGAACAATCATTTTAACAATCGTTTATTGCCTCTCTAATAACGTTAGGCTTCCAGGTTCCTGTTAAACTCTAATTAATAAAACGGTGAATAGCTTCTGACACCTCCTTCAATTACCTTTTAAACCTAATAATCAATGAAAATATGAACTTAACACAGATTTTCAAGCAAGTATGCGGTCTGTCCCGTTCAACTTCTCATGCTTTATTCTGATTTGGACCATGGCTTGACTCTTGAGCACAATACGTGGTCAACTGTGACTAATACTTCACATGCTGAGGAGATGATTTCCACCACAGTGTCTGCGTTTATGTGTGGCATCCTGGTAAGCGGTGGCAATGCACTCCTAAAAGCCTCTCTCTTGTGTCTTCTATTGGGCTGATGAGAATCTCTTTACCTTTTTTAATGTTCTCTGAGAATACACCTGCACCTGGTCAGGTTCATTCCACTGCCTATCAATATCCAAATATATCCCTGCAATACATCTGTAGACTTCCAATAGTTCCGTGTGGATATGAGAGAGCCATAGATGAGATCTTTGGGTCCATTTTATCTTTTTTTAATTCAGACAAGGGCTATCTGAAGTAGCCTGTGTTGCTGGGGAGCATCAATATTGATGGTCGGGCTGTGTGGTTGGGCACTGAGAAGCTGTTTGAGACCCAAATCACCAGCACAAGACAGAAACAGTTGAAGGAAGGTTCAGATTTATGGCTTGTGCTGCATCCATGTTCCTCCAAAAAGTGTACTTTTTATTATTACTTACACTTTTTCCAAAGTCAAAAATAAGCACTTTTTAAGCACTTTCCACATACATTTCTAAACTTTACTAGCACTTTACAAGTGTGGCAAATAAAATAAAAATATCTTTTCTGTTTGTTCAAACTATTTCTTTAAAATGAGCTGAAACAACACAATTCTTGAGGTTTTTTGGGGGGACAACATAATTGTTTTATGTTCGATCCACTTAAATTTGTAAAAACTAATAAGTGAGCTTAATTCCTTCATGTTGTCCCAACACAAATTAATTGTGTGGAACCCAGCATTGTGTTTGCTCCAAGCCCAACATTGAATTTCTGTCATTTGCTCTCTTAAATGATATTTACTTGCATCTTAAATATGTCATCTTCCACCTTTATTTATGTTTATTTTAATTTTCAATGAAAAAAAAAATACAGGCAGATCATGCTACAGGCACATGCGCAGAGCATTTATTTTATGAAGAAGAAATTAAATTTAGTTAATTGAATTTAAATAGTTAATTTGTATTACCTATTTAGTAAGATAAATTATTACAAAAGCAACCCAATTACATTTTAAAGCCGTTTCAAGCACTTTATCCAGAATCTAAGCACTTAGCACCTGGTATAACCACATTAAAAAAAGTGACACTTTATTTCCTGAGTATAGCTGCCAATTTTAGGCATACGTGACCATTTCACATCCTTTTCTGCTTTTTCTGTGGAAATATTTATGCAGATGGTTCTGCATTTTCAGGAAAATCTAAAAATGTTTACAAAACTATTAAGATTTCAGATTTCATAAGCTATTCCGATAAACTGTGGGAATAACTTACTGTGGGAGGCTTCTGACTGAGTCTTTATGAGCTTCTTATCGCTTTACCTTGGTTAATTTTATGAGAGTCATTTACTTCCTGTTAACATCTGGATTAAATCCAATCACGGCTTTCTGAGAAACAGACCAGCAGTCCTTTAGTATGAGTGAGAGATTCCCGGCATCGGGTTTCCAGACATACAGTTTGACCACAACATCACTTGCGGTTTTATGAAATGATTCTGACAGCAGCTCAAAAATACTCAATCAGCAGAATACACAAAGGCTTGAAACTTGGCTGTCAGCGAGTCCATTACAGTAATTACATAGTGAAAGATGAAGCATTATAATCACGTCCTGGCTTGAAACATGCTTCCACCAAAGTAAGTTGCACTTTTTTGATCGGGTTATCGCTAACATCTCTAGCTTTTTCAACTTTAAAGTATCAACACTGCTGTTATGTGGATATCTTCTTACAGCATGAAGGAATTATGAGTGAATTTGAGCATACAAGCTTTTTATGCATTTCTAGAACTTATTTGCATCGTGTCATTTACTTTTTTACGCAACATCCTAAAACAAGCACAACATGCTGATTTATTCATTCAAAACTATTCCCTTATTTGTTGTTATAAATATACTTCAGCAATTTAGATCTTGTCAGAACCTCAAGTAAATTACATGTTGTTTTTTTAGTTGTCTATTCTCTAATATCAGGTGCTATGTTTTTAAAATCTTAAAATTAGGAAAGAAAAGTAGCATTTATACAAGTATAAAAGCAAGTAGGGCTGCAAGATATTGGAAAAATCTGACATTGTGATATTTTGTTTTGCTGCCTGCCTGCGATAATATATTGCCTGAGATGAATATAATTTCACCAGATGATTTGAATAGCTCTATTTGGAAAGATTTTCATTAATCAACTGTGATGTTCAAGTGTTTTTCATGTGCATCATAAAATAAAATAAATTACAAGCATATATAAATACATATACAGCTGAAGTCAAAGTTATTAGCCCTTCGGAGTTATTAACCCCCTATATATTTTTGCTTAACGGAAATTATTTTTTTCAACACATTTCTAAACATAACAGTTTTAATAACTAATTTCTGATAATAACTGATTTCTTTTATCTATGCCATGATGACAGTACATCATATTTAGGATATTTAAGGTACTAGTATTTAGCTTAAAGTCCAATTTAACTAGGTTATTTACCTAATTAGGCAGGTTAAAGTAATTAGGCAAATTATTGTATAATGACGGTTTGTTCTGCAGACAATCGAAAAAATATATATTGCTTAAGGGGGCTGATAATATTGACCTAAAACTTTTTTTTTATTATTCTAGCCGAAATAAAACAAATAAGACTTTTTTCCAGAAGAAAAAAATATTATAGGAAATACTGTGAAATATTCCTTGCTCTGTTAAACATCATTTGGGAATTATTTGAAAAAGAAAAAAATCACAGAAGGGCTAATAATTTTGACTTCAACTGTATATACATATATAAATAGAGTTAAATAACAGTGCTTTATGGTTTTCTGGAAATTGAACAATCACGTAAAATAACATGGTCATCATTCATTCATTCATTTTTTTTTCGGCTTAGCCCCTTTATTAATTAGGGGTCACCACAGCGGAATGAACCACCAACCTATCAAGCATATGTTTTACGCAGTGGATGCCCTTCCAGCCGCAACCCAACACTGGGAAACACCCATACACTCTTGCATTTACACACATACACTACGGCCAATTTAGCTTATTCAATTTACCTATAGCGCATGTCTTTGGACTGTGGGGGAAACCAGGAGCACCCGAAGGAAACCCACGCGAACACGGGGAGAACATGCAAACTCCACACAGAAATGCCAACTGACAGAGCCGGGGCTCGAACCAGCGACCTTCTTGCTGTGAGGCGATCTTGCTACCCACTGCGCCACCGTGACGCCGGTCATCATTGTATAAATATTGTTTTTATGTTTTGTATTTCTTTTAATGTTTAATAAATAATCTATTACTGTGATGTAACTATTGCAAATACACACATTGCTCAGACAATATATTGTTAAGCCCTAAAAGCAAGTATTTACAGCTCAGTTTTTCAATCCAAACTTTGTGTACGTGAAAAAAACAGCCATCATTTTGCTATGGTTGGCATTTCTATTTAAATGGTCTCTTGTCTTTGTCCAGAGGACAGACACAGTTGGAATGAGGGGGGGAGTCCTTCTGTGACGGTTGGGCAGACACCAGCACCCCCTCTGTGCCAGGACTCCCCCGGTCTTCTCCATCTGGCACACCAGTGGGAAGATGAAGCGCCAGAACTGCATCTTCCCGTCCTCCTGCATGCTGCTTCCTCTTGTCCTCATGATACAGTCTGGAGACTGCACTCAGTGGGACTCACAAACAAAATAAATAAATAAAGCCAAACCATTTCCATCAAACACTACAAACTCTGTCCATAGCCTTTAAAAACTGCTTAAGACAGCACCTAGCACCTCAACGCTAGTGAAGCGGTCGCTGTATGCTTTGTGGAAGATTTTTTTTGGTCTATAATAGCTGACAGAAAACTGCGACTTGTTTTCTGCATGCAGTCAGGATGAATGAAGAATATTCCATGGTCTGACTATCCACTGAGAGGAGAAAGTGCTAGTGAAGGGATTTTTGCTGAGCAAGAAACAAAACCCACAATGTTTGCTAAATTCAAACAAACACAGAATTGTTTCAGAGCAGCTGGGCAGTGCTGACCTTTTGAATTGAAGCAGGACAGTAATTACGCCCAATTATTCTCCTTACATAGTGAATACCAACTGATTAAATCAAGCAAACACCATAAGGAGACTCCAAACCTGAACAACAACAGCAAAACATACAGGTACTCAATGTTTTCTACCAGTATTTGTGCACAAATTTGAGGAAAACAGCTTTGATGCTCTGAAAACAAAAGGAGACATTTTAGTTTAAAACAGATACTTTATATTAAATGATCTGTAACAGATAAAGCAATTGACATGGTAATTGACAGGCTGCACGACATATCAAAATTAAACTGAGATCGCGATTCAGCAAAAGCTGTGATTCTCATTAGGGCTGCACAATATATAGTTTAAGCTTCGAAATCGCAATGTGTGCATCCTCAATAGTCGCATCGCAGGATATGCAATGTTGAGTTGGCATTATAGTTGATTATATAGTTGATTATAATCAATGCAGAGTTTAATCATAGTATTAGGAGTAAAAGTTTATCTGCATGCATTTTTAAAGAGAGAGTTCACCCAAGAATTGAACTTTGCTTACTATTTTCACTACACCCTTCACTTGTTTCAAATGTTTATGAGTTTCTTTTTTAAGTTGAACACAAAAAGAAGATAATTTAATAACTCATATACGTTTAAAAAAACAAGTGAAGGGTGAGTAAATAGTGAGTAAATTTTCATTTTTGAGTGAACTATCCCTTCTAGGCCTGTGACTGTGTGAACATTTCAATATTGTGTCAAGATTACATGATATGCAATGAAGACTACGCAGTGTTGTTTATTTAAAATATGTACCTAAGTACTGTTAGACTCTCCAGAAAACTATAATTCACTTTTATCTTTGCTATATTTTATTTATCTATACTTGTAATTCATTTGTAATATATTTTACGAGAATCACTCCCCTACAAAATCACCCCAATCAATCTAAAATGAAGAATTCTTTCCAAATAAAGCTGTTTAAGTCATCTGGTGAAATTGTATTCACATCGCAATACATATCACAGAAATACAAAATAATATCGCAATGTCCGATTTTTCCAATATCGTGCAGCCCTAATTCTCATGCACATCTTGTCAGGCAAGCACGGCCCTGTGATCACTAATAAACCTCATCCAAAGGCCAGAGGGAGGGCGCTCTTACATGGAAACTGCAAAAACGCTGCAATGAAGAGACATGGGAAATCAAACAGAGCAGAGGATTTAACTGCTTTCATTGATTCAATGTGATTAATAAAACACACTTGCGTTACACTGTTAGACCCAATATAGTCATCACTGCATCCTCTTTTATTTTCAGTCTCTCAGAAAAGCGTGTCCCACTGTTTTAAATGACTAAAGAGGCATTAATGTAGGAATAGGTCTTTTCTCAATCCAAGATCCCTTAAAGAGCACCTATTACGGGTTTTTGAAAATGAGCTTCCATGCAGTGTGTAACACAGCACTAAGTGAATGAAAACATCCAGCTGAGGTTTAAATCTGAAAGTGCACAGTGTTTAAAACTATTGATTCTTTAACGAACTAGTCGACTCAGAGTTGAATGAATGAATCGAGTTGGGTTCGGATCTTTTGCTTGAACGCGTCGATGTCGATACGGTACATCACCAAATATGTAGTACCGTATCCGGTAAAATGTGAACGCGCTTTCCCTTCAGACTGCTATGGCCACCATCAGCTGTTCATACACGCGCGGTGTGGTCAATTTACAAAATAGTTCAACTTTTGCCACTGTGTGGATTAATACTGAATGTGTGTCGTTGTTTTTACTTGGGGTTAGGGTTAAGAGTAGAGTAATATGCTGGTGTTTAACTGCATTTCTGCATTGGGCTCTCACATACTGTGTGCTACTTCATAGCCGTGGTGGGCATTTCTCTCCATCTCGCGCTGAACGCAGTCGACCAATCACAACAGACTGTCATCGGACCAATCAGTGCAGATTAGCTTCGTGCTAAGAAGGGGTTTGGGAACAAATGAATCGCTGAACGAATCATATGGGAGTCGTTGGGATAATTAGGTAAAAATAAATGCATATTATAAGACAATGAAAGTGTTTATTGACCTTGCATGCATATCAGCCTGTTGTTGGAGACCCCCAAAACCAAAATATGACCTTTTATAATGCAAAATAGGGGCTCTTTAAAATAATAAATGCAATACACTGATATTGAAATTTCTTAGTTGATATTGATAGACAATTATTCAGTGTGCAATGTGCTGAAATCCTGATCTTTTTTAAATGAATTCCACAAATTGGAATTAAATTTGCAATTAATTAAAAATTAAATCTTATTATGACCATTTTAACAAGACAAACTGGCCTCATCCATAAACAAAACACATTTCTCAAATTATCATTCTTAACTCAGTGAATAAAAACTGAAGATTAAATGAAGATTTCTTTATCTCATTTATGGTTCAATGATTCACAATAACAATAATAACTAGGCCTGTCACAATAATCAATATATCAACTTATCGCATAACACATGGACGTTGGTAATGCAATATATATCGCCCATACATAAAAAAAACAATTCTAACCCCATTTTAGCTGATTGCGCAGCCTCTCTATCTCTATTGGAGGTGTCAGTGTCAGTACGGTTAAAAAAACACTATAATATTTACTATAGTATATTTTCATGTGGGTGCCTGATGACTGAAAATAGATCTGTTCCTTTTTTTCTAGTTCTTTTTACCTTGGACATTTTTGGTAACATTTATTATTATTATGTATTTGTTTAGGATACCCGTTTTCACATTCTGATTCCAATGCCTAATTATTAAATTGTTAAAATGAAATATTCTTAAGAACAAAATAGTATGTGTTCTTTGGAAGAGTGTACTTGCATTATAATGCAATTATAGTCTCAAAATAGTCATAAAATGACAATAATATTATTTATCGCAATATATTTTGTTGCTAGATATCGTGACAGGCCTAACAATAACTACTACTAATAATAATTATTATTATATTAATATAAGCAAAATACTAAAAGCATAATTAAAAGAAATCACACAAATGGCTACAAAAAATGTTATTTGTAATGTGCATATGGGTGGCTTCTGTTATTTGTTTCCAGTTATTTTAACATTACAAAAACAAATCATAAACATACTTGTTTGAAGTGCAAATAGTTTCACTGTTTACTGCACTTTGCTGTTCTTAATTATTTACTACAGTGCTTAATGAATCAGAATTTGTTTGCATTTAAACAAACCAGCTTACATTTACTGCACAATAAAAGTAGATATTGAGAGAGAGAGGGCTGTGAAAGGGTTTCAAAAACTTAAACAACTAAATAACCCTTTCCAGAGACACTGTTTTATTTCACCCATTCATATTGCCACAAGTAGGACCTCCAATCTGTCCTATTTATTACAGACTTAATTCTATATATATCATTTCTTAAACAATATACTGTTTCAAACAACTAAAATGCCAATAAAAGTCATTTTTTTAAGCTGTAGAGTTCAATTTTCAACTTCAGAAGTCAGAGATTAAGTTTCCATAATGCAATTCTTAACAGTAAATAATAGGGATGCACCGAATATACGGCCACCAAAAGTTTTTGGACGAAAATGGCCGAAAAGTCCTTAAATTCCTTAAGTTGACCCTTAAAAATATTTATTTATGCACTGGCCCTATTTAAATACACTCTTTCGGCCAAGAATTTTCATTTCGGCGCAGGAAACACCCGTGAATCACAAAATACAGAAACTGTTAATTAACAGATATTTTTACAGCAAATCTTTAAAAAACAAGCACTGCAAGCCAACCCCATCTCCACCACAACGCAACACATTGCAGTTCCCAACCAGAGCTGCTTCCTTTTCAAAGGAGTCCACAGCAAACTGTTTAATTGTTAAACACACCAGACCATTAATGCTGCATAAACGTCAAGCAATCCTCCCTATCAGTACTGAGGCTCCCGACTCCCTCTACATTCATCTTCCTGAGTGACAGCACACAGTATCACATGCATGTCAATATGACAAGCGCTTGCCTGAGTTTATTGGATTATCGAAAATCACGGTGACAGAAAAGAGTAGCAAGAAGAAAATCAACAAAGACAGTTAGGGAAACAGTGTTTGTGTTTCTGCATGTTTGGATTGGGCCACAGACAGAGAGGGAGGTCACCTTCACACAACTCGCTGGCACTAATCATACCTTGGGCACGTCCTTCTGCCTAATGGAGCCACCACAACAGTGACGGGGCCAGATGACTAACTCGCTAATCTATTAAGTCACGCGCAAAACCGCAAACTGGACATGGCCTGTGGCGTCATCAGCGCACTGCAAGAGCTAAGAGTGGGCGGTCTGAGAAAAATACGATTGCAGGAGTGATTTATAAGGATAAAGTAATGCATGTTTAAGATAAAAGTACCAATAAATCACCAAAATAAAACTCTAGATTTTATCTAAATAGTGTATACAAAAAAGTGAATTTAAATATCACAATATTATAATGTACAGTATGAAAATGGAATCATTTAGAGAGCTGCATTTAAGCTTATATTCAACACGGTTAATAAACTACTTCTGTTAATAAACTATTAAAAGTGGTCATACTAAAATGTATTTAATTTGAAATAAAAATGCACTGAAATAAAAAGTCTGGGCCGAAACCAAAACTGACAATTTTGCATGCGCTTGGCCGAAAATCAAGACCGAAAATGCTTTGTAATAATGTATTATTTTATTAAATAACATAATGTAATTTGGTAAGACTTTTTAAATTTAAATCAATAACTTAAATTATACCTATAAAAAAAAAATCACACGCCAATAAAATAACCACATTTTATTGACAACAGAATTTTATTGACATTGAACAAGTGGAGAGGTGTCATTTTAACAGTGTTGTCATGACAGTACAGTAGCTATTGCAAGCAGCAAGAACAAGCATGCTACATAAAAATGACTTGTCAGCGAATTACTTGAAAGGACTTTGCTTTTCGGGTGGGCATGTACAGTTCATGCTTAGACGTATATGTGAACATAAGCGGAATATCCACAGAGGCTGTTGCACTTTGGTCAGCGTAGCAACAGACTACACTTGCACGGCACAAGCCATTGAAATGAACGGGCTATATAATTCCACATCATGTGTGAAACACCGCACTGTGACTACAGCTGAAAGGACAGTGAAACCAGCGCACTGAACACTGCTAGGCTATGTGTCGTAGCATAGGCTTTTTGTTTTGGCTTTTATTGTTGGCCGTTTTTCTAAATGCCTTTTTTAGCCAATAATTTGTGGAGGCCGAAAATTTGTTGCATCCCTTATTCATTAAAAAACAATTGTTGACAAATGGGTAAAACCTAGTTGTTTGGAAAGGGTCAAGGGACTAAGATTTAAAATGACAAATAATTATTATTTTGGGTCTTGATAAGATTTTCTTTTATATTACCTATTGTTACACCGAATAACAATTTAATCTGTGTCTATCTATGATAGACATTTTTTGTTCTACTGTATGAAACAAATGTAAAGCTCTATTCCAGTTGTATTGTTTTAATGCTTGAAAATCCACATGGTGTTTTTTTGTGCAACGTGATGGACACAAGCCAATGGTCTAGCCTCAGTGCATAAACAGCTGCTTTACATAATGCAATACTTAAATACAGTGAGACACATTATAAATATGGCTGATCGAGATGAAGCTGTAGTGAAACAGCCACTATATACACATTTTCAAACCTGTGACAGAAGCTGCAACTTGGTAATCGTAAACAACCTCTGTCATCTGACATTTCTATATCATCATAGCATCCAGCCATAGCATGAGCCAAACTGAAGTATGGTCAAATATCAAACACACAAATAAAAATGTACCAGTCACACATATAAAAAAGCACCAGTATTAACAGGCGTCAAAAGGATAGGCTTTCGCTAGTGAACAAGCTGGAAACAATAACATAGTTGGACTTTCAATAGTAAAGCTTACACAGTAAGGCCTCTTTCTTAGCTCAGATACTGTCGAAAATAAATCAGGGCAGGGCTGATCCAATTACCTCTCAGCACAAACCATCAAAGCTGTAACTTAAGCAAATAATGTAGATCCTTAAACACTTCAAAATAGCCTCGGCTACTGTTCTTATAAAGGCTCTGGGCGGTGTCTCTGGGCCAAAGTCTGTTTCCACTTTCTGTTAAATGGAGATGTCCCATAAAGCTGAGGTGTAAATGGTTTATAATGCCACCAGCAGGCCCACTAATGGAGAACCTGCTTTCAATCAGCAGCCAAATTACTTCAGAATTAGCTTTCAAACACTTAACTGCTTCACAGGACTCTAAACACGGAAGAAAAATATGAAAACTTTGCAATTCCAGTGACAGCAAGCTGGGTAGAGCACACATGTGACTTCTGCCACTTTAAGGGAATAATTCACCTTAAAAAATTAAAAGTCTGTTGACATTTAAGCACTCAACAAATTGTTTCACATTAGCGTTTCAAAGGCTTTCCAAATATGTGGAGCTTTCAACTTATATTGTACATCTGCAAAAAGCTGATACATGATCGTTGCTTTCTGCCAAAACCCCATGGATAGACAATATGAAGGCTGAAATTAATTTGAAATAAAGAAAATATTGTTCAAAAGAGGCAACACAATGCTAAATTTATATTAACTTGATGCAAAAATCTTAAAGGGATGGTTAACCTAAACATGAAAAATTTGCTATTAATTTATGCACACTTCTTATTTTAACACTGTAAAAAGCAATCAGTTATTTTACTTTTTAAAAAGTGAGTAAACCTGTTGCCTTAAAAGCGTCAAGTTTTCTTTAAACATGCAAGTAAATTGTAATGTAACTTAGCACTGTTAAGTTGACTTAACGTAAGGTAAACTAATCACTTTTAAAAAAACAGGTTTACTAATGTTTTTTATGTAAAGTCAACTTATCGTTTTTTACAGTGCACCCTTTATGCATTATTGTTCATTGAATTTTTAAAACATTTTTTTAACTGAAACCATGGTCCTTGGTGATTCACAAAAATGTCAATGGCTACAGATTTTTAAAAATACTGTGAATATTTATTTTACACTAAGGTCTTATAAAGTGAAACAATCAGTCTGTTTAAGAAAATAATCATTATTTACAACATTATTACCTTTAATCCACAGTTGTGGCAAAGCAGTCTCAAGAGCATAGACAATAGCCTAGAGTACAAGTGTCAATTTAATAGAAAATGAGCTCCGTTTTTATTGCAAATATTTCTAAACACTTCTATTTTTCACAGTATAAATTGGCCTTCATACATTACCATCAGGGCTGGGTGATACATCTGAATAAAATCCAAATGTAATAGAAATCATAATTTAGCAAAAGCTGCAATTGCCATGCACATTTTGTCAGGATGTCCTTGTTGCAGTCTGTAGCACGATGACAAACCAGGTCTAGTACATAGTGGATGTATGCTATGAGGGTTGGGGTAGGTGTAGATGTTAATAACACACAATGTAATGGGTAATTTAATAATAGCAACAACCGTTCGTGCATGCGCGTCCACATGTACTGGACCTGATCCAGTACGTCATTGCTACAGGCTCCAGCAAGGCCACATTCCATCTTGTCAGGAAAGCCTGTAATCAGTAGTAAATCTCCTCCGAAGGCTAGATGGCACTCTCATACAGAAACCCCAAATACGCCACAAAGAAGAAACCCAGGAAATCTCTATAGCACCTGCTGAACAAATAGATTAACTTCTTCCATTGATTCAGTGAAGGATTGATTCACAGAAATATTTATTTCAAACACTCGACTGAAGATATGAAGTGAGTTCAAAGTAAAAACACGTTTTAAAATGTGTGCTTTCAGATGTAGCAGCAACACAGAATCGTAGCTCACTCAGAAGCTACACATAATCCGTCATTATCGCAAAAACAACTCTAGTAAATGCTGCTCCATCTGAAAGCGCATGCTGGAGATTTACTACTGATTACAGAACAATTCATGCTGTTAACAAACCATTAACTAATACTATTTGCTCAATAAACTTCTAATTAGCTGCTTATTAATAGTTAGTAAGGTGGAAGTTGGGTTTAGGTTTTGGGGAGTATAGGGATGTAGTATATAGGCCTGTCACAATAATCAATAAATCGACTTATCGCACAATACATGGACATGACCTCAATCATTTTTGGTGATGCAATATATATCGCCCATACATAAAAAAACAATAGCAACATTTTAGCTGATTGCGCAACATCTCTACCTCTATTAGAGCTGTCAGTGTCCGTATGATTAAAAAAACACTTTAGTATTTACTGTAAATTACTATAGTATATTTGTCATGTGGGTGTCTGACAACTGAGAATAGATCTGGTAGCAGATATCGCAGCCTCTGTTACTTTTTACCTTGCACTTTTTTGTTAACAGTTATTATTATTTATTTAGGATATGCGTTTTCACATTCTGATTCCAATGTCTAATTATTCAATTGTTTAAAAGGACTGTAATTTATATATTCTTAAGAATAAAATATGATGTGTTCTTAGGAAGAGTGTATTTGCATTATGATGATATTATATTGTCATTCTGGCATTATATTATGAGTGGCATAAAATGGTCTTAAAATTACATTAATATCGTTTATCGCAATATATTTTGGTGCAATATATCGTACAACAAAAAATAGATATCGTGACAGGTCTAGTAGTATAAACTGTTACTGTAGTATGCATATAAACTGTTAATATTGCAATAATAGGCAGGTAATTAGCTAGTATTTAATATCATGAATTGTGACTTAAAGTAAAGTGTTGCAAAATTTGCATTAAAATCACCTTAGATTAATTGCCCAACCCTAATTACCATATAAACATATAGGCTTGCTGTAGTTACTGTATATAGAAAATTAACAAATTTTTGCCAACAAAATTAGAAAATAGACTCCTGTTATCAAGATCAAAGCAGTTAAATCCAGCTTTGTCTTTTATTTAGGTGCTTAAATTAAACAGTTCTACAGCAAAACATCTGAACACATCTTAATCATTCCTGAAACTTCTAAAACGCTGAAGATTTTAATGACACTCACTGTGCCACATGACTCCTAAAAAAAAGTGTTGACTAGGCTGAATAGTTTAAATTAAAAACTGTGTATTCCCATGCCAGAGCCCAACGTGCCACTGAGAAGTCCAAGAGGCTTTCAGTTCCCAGATATGAGTCCTATAAATGTTGATCCCCAACACCACAACCGATGCGCTACAGAAATAAAATCTCTCATTAGAGCCCAGGCCCTGAAATTACCCAAATTCAGCGCATATGGAAACCATAAGACAGCGTCAGCGAGGGGGAAGTTTGCACCAAGTGGCTTTTCAGCATGTGGCAACAGAGGGACGGGCATTTTGAACGTGCCAATTAGCTCCCCGTGCCAGAATGAAGTAGGTAAGAGGCTGGAATGGGAGGATACAAAATTATATTGATACTGACAAGAACAAAACTGCTAAAAAATAATTGGAACTATTATAAGTGTATTGTTATAAAGCAAATAATGTGTTGAAAAATATTACACATTATTAT
>CAIGQV010018257.1:2434020-2458261 GCA_903798115.1 Danio jaintianensis | reverse complement strand
TTTAAATCATGAAATTAACATTAAAAATGTCCCAGAACTCACCCACTCATGTAAGAATTCATTTTACAGAGTTTGAGTATGTTCAAACCACCTTTTTAGAAGTTAAAAGAGGCATTGATATTGATTTTTACATATTAATGACACATAATATATAAGATATGCCAACCCACAGTAAATGTATCCAGAAAATCCTTCTCAAGTATGTTGCTTTTATTATATTTAATTTCACCAGGTCACAATGATCGACTGTATCTGAAATGTGTCCAGCAAAGCAACAAATCCAATGACATAAATGTTCCTGTGATTCAATCACACGTGTGATATTGGCAAAGATAATGTCAGTTCATCTTAATGCCTGTCAAAAAAAATAGACCACAAATGTTCTCCAGCCAGCCTTTCGCCTAAGGAGCCATTCTGTCTTTATGAACAAAACCAGAACTGACAGAGTATTAAGCTAATTGCACAGACCGAACGAACAGTAGGACCAGAAGACTGCACAGAATCAAGAAAATGATGTTGATCCAGTCCAAATTATTCCAGACTTCTGATGCAATTGCACGAAACTTGCTCTTGAGCTTTTCCAGATCATATGAAACTGCTAACACGCTTCACATGCACTCTGAAATGCACTCCTGAAATATGTAGGTTGTTTGTTTTTTCATCAATAATAACCCTGGACAGTTGAAGCCCTCGCCCACAGTGCTCACGTATGGTCATGTATATTATAGGCTCCCTTCTTAAAATAACTCCTGACAGACAGATTCGCTCTGTGGAAGGACCTGGGAAAGGGCAACAAAACCAGTGTAACAAATAATGCATAATGCCTATAGCATAACAAGAGTGGCATTGTTCTGCGGGTACCCCACTGCATAGGTGATGTTAAAGGGACAGTTCACTTAAAAATTAAAAGTCTGTCATCATTCATTCGCCCATACAATATTGTGTTTTTTTTAATGTTCTAAAATTGTGGACAGTATTGCCATAGAATAACCAATTAGGCTCCCAAAAGAACCTTTCAGTTAAGCATTTTTCTTTGTGTAAAGAACATTTTAATCTTGAGAACCTTTATAAATAACCTTTTGATGAATGGAAAGGTTCTTCAATGGACCATCAATGCAAATAAAAAACCTTTATGGTATTTTAAACCTGCACGAATACCTATCTTTCTGCTGTTCTGCAGAATGTTAGATACTGACAACCTCAGTCACCACTCACAAGCTCTAGAAGAAGAAAAAAGATAAATAATAACTCAGACTGCAAATATGCAGAGCATCTTTTGTGTTACACGATAAACTCGTACAGTTAAGTACAACGTTATGACTAGATATTTGAACTGGCGTTTTAACGGAGTGTGCAAAAACTACTCATTTAAACCACACTGACACATTTCTGTAAAGCCTCAGCTAAATAACCACAAAAAAGGTCAATTATACTTTCTAACAGAGCGGTCTGGATATAAGAATTGGTTTAAAGCGTTTAAGCGTTAAAGGTTTGGAAACATGTAAGTTGCAAACTCATTAGCCTATGCGATGTGGCGGCGTTTGATTATAATGCGATTAGATATACTGAACTCAGCAGACATCGTTTTTAAAGGCAGCCCACGGCTATGTTTTCGTCACAAACACAAAAAAATAAATATGTTTGTATAATATTTCTATGTGGGAGTTTGCGTTTCTAAACATGCACGCTCATCCAGACGGTGGCATCTTGGGGGGAAATGCATTAAATCTTATCCACGTACGTGATTGGAATTAATGTATTTACGCCTTTTCCATAATCACCCGTTCCAGACGTAGGCATAAGTAAACAAAACATTGCACAACACTAATATGTGGCATATTTTACATAAGGTCAAGCATCTTTGGAGAAGTGAGCTCGCACTCGGCGGGCTTAATGATAGAAGAATGTCCCGCGACACTTGTTCTGTATGTTTATGCATATGAACATGCATGCAAATGTCTACCCTGCATTATAGATCAACAACAGATCAACTTCTTAAGTTATCATTATGCAGTTCATTTACATGACAGAACTGCACTTGCTCCTCTTCCAAAATTTAAACCACGAGGCACTAAAATGACAGTCCAAATACGGCCAGCCTTGCTTATAACTTGCTCTGCTACTACATGAACTCATTTACACTCGCCTTATTTGCAAACCATCCTAAACTAAAGATCTGCAAGTTTTTAAATCGTTCGGTTAGCTAGTGCACTAGCTTAGCCGACGTCAACTCACCCGTTAGTTTCTCTAAGAAAAAACTAGTATTTCGCGACCGCTCCAAACCTCGTGTCTATGAAGCATGGTCGTTAATTCAAACAATAATCACAGCTTTATGCAAAGCAAGTGTCACGAACGAGACTGAATGAAAGAGGGAAACGCGCTGAACTCACCGTCTCTCCGTTCCGCCGCGGTTTGCATTTCTTTCCGTGCACGGCAACCGCTCGCTTCACCGGGTTCACTTGGCCACGTACAAATCCACTTTAAAATCGACTGGAAAAATTCTTTGATTCCACAGAGTAACGACCACTTCCTTTACTAATGTGCCACGCGGCCGTTATAATCCCGTTATTGAGACCGGTCGCTATAACTACGGCGGAGTGGAAAAGCTTCTATTGTTGTGAAATTGTGAATCCAGAGTTTGTGTCGCGGAGTTGTGCTTCAGCTCCAGAGCGGTCGGAGACTCTCTCTCTGCTGGTCTGCCCGCCTGCCGTCCCCTCAATCACGCTGTCTCCCTCCCTGACTGCCTCACAGGTTGCTCGCGCGAATTTTCGGAAACATTCGTGATCGTTCGGCCGTTTGCGAATCGATTAGATAGTCTCCGCTTAGATTAGTGTATTGCTTTATGAGATGGAGGTATTTAGCGGGATTTAGTCTAAACCGATTGAGATATTCGTTTAGGTTTAACCTGCATTACTTACATTTAATCAAAGATTAGGCTTTGTGTGGTCATTTCAATATAATATATTGCAATCTGTCCAGACATTTTCATATGACATGATGAATAATTACATTAAGTTGGTTAAAGCAGTGTTATTTTATATGGTTGTAGTCTAGTTTTCATTCATAGTACTTTTTTACAATTTCAGTTTAAGTTACATTTTATTAATTTTTTCTTCTTTTTTATTAATTTGTTATTTGTTTTAATTTTGTTTTATTTTAAGTTATTTCAATAAAGGGCTGTGGGTAGCACGTTCGCCTCACAGCAAGAAGGTCGCTGGTTCGAGCCTCGGCTGGCTCAGTTGGCGTTTCTGTGCGGAGTTTGCATGTTCTCCCCGTGTTCGCGTGGGTTTCCTCCGGGTGCTCCGGTTTCCCCCACAAGTCCAAAGACATGTGGTATAGGTGAATTGGGTAGGCTAAATTGTCCGTATGTGTGTGAATGAGTGTGTATGGATGTTTCCCAGTGATGGGTTGTAGCTGGAAGGGCATCCGCTGCGTAAAACATATGCTGGATAAGTTGGCGGTTCATTCCGCTGTGGCGACCCGAAAAGAAAATGAATGAATGAATATTTCAATAAAAAATAAACGAGGCATAAAAATCTCGGCAAATACAGCTGAAAAAAGATTTATTTTCTTTTAATATAATATATTATAATGTACCTACTATTTAAAAAATAGTTTTAGTTCTCTTATTTTAAGACATCTTTACCTATATTTAAAGTAAAGGTTGTTCTGCGTCAGTTCAAAATTCACCATAAAGATAATTCTGCAGATGCAATGCATAAAAGCTAGACTAAACAATGCCTGATCTAACACACCTGAGTCAAAATATACAGTTTCAACTGCTGTGTAAATGCATTTTTGACACCTCTGAGCAGCATTAAACAGTCGGTGTAAAAAAGCAATGCTGCATAAAAGCCAAACTGTTGGTTTAAACTAGACACATAAATGCCCAAGTCAGTATGAAGAAACAATAAATGTGTAAGTCAAGCTATGACTGTAAACTTGCTGTGTAAATAAATGTATGCCACCTCTGAGCAGCATTAAACAATATTTGTTAAGGCACTCAAATGCCACTTTAGCACTTCTGTGTTCGCTTTGTAAATATACCATTACATTTTATAAGGCATCTTTTGCACAGTGTAATTAAGTGTAATTAAGGCTCTTATGTGATAATACATCTGTGTAATACAGATACAATGCCGCATAAAAACCAGACTAAAGTATGCCTGCTCAAACCCACACTGTAAAAAGTCATTTGTTAAGTTTACTTAATTGAATTATGCAAACGCGTTGCCTTAATTCAATTAAGTAATCATAACTTTATTGCATTAGTACTATTTACTGATGTAGAAAAGTAATTCTTACTTATACTGAGTCACATTTACTTAGGTCAAATAAGTTATCTCAACTTTATATCAAGTATTATTTACTAATGTAGTAAAAGTAATTCTTGTTCACAGTGCCGGCCCGTTCAACAGGCAACATAGGTGGTGACCTACGGCCCCGCGTTTCTTGGAGGGCCCCACGAACACTGCTCTTGTATAATTATGTGAACTTGAGCGCATATGTATAAACCATGAACAATGCATATTGTGCAATGCATAAATGCCATTAAACGCAATACAATTCACAATGACGGTGAGAAAAAAAGAACCTCCACATTTCATTAAAAGAATAGCTCTGTATAATTCATACATGACAAATAGTTGAAAAACGATAATAAATACACAACAACAGTATGTTGAAAATATATGCTTATTTTCTCCGTTTGCATTATGAAATCGCTACTTTGAATCCCATTCAAATGGCACCATGCGAGTTAATGCACCTTCCGTCTGCGCATGTGCAGATTTTACTCTACCTGCTGACCAAAGTGCGGTACTGCATGGCTCCAACCTTTAATCAAACTTACTTGATGAACTTCAGTACAGTTTACTAAATTCTTTACTTTATATACTGGATCCACGTTAAAGTTCACCTAACACTGTCAAATCAAGTAAAGTCTACAAATTTGCCAAAATTTGTCAAGTTTACAAGCATTTTTCAAGTAGATTGAGTGATTACTTTTTACAGTGCAAGTCAGCTCCTAGTATACAGTACTACTTGCTGTGTAAATACATTTATACCACCATTGAGCAGCATTAAAATGTTTCCAAAAAGACACCTACTGTCAATGCCACTTCAGAACCACTGGCCACATCTGCAATGTCAATTTGGGAAAAGTTAAACCAAAAATGGAAAATTCTCTTTTTATTATGATTTATTAAAATTATATGTAACATTTAAGTCTAAGTAACAATTCACACCATTTACTATTATCTTATTACATGCCTATTATTATGATATTAACTATTTATTAGCACTAATAAAGCACGATTTTATTTTACATTCCTAATGCTACCCAATTACTACGTAATTAATGGTTTGTTAATAGTGTGAATTGTACATTAAAATAAGGTGTGGCCAGGTTATAACAACTTGAGTATGAGTAGATAGATAGTGAGTAAATATTCGTTTTTGGGTGAACTATCCCTTTAAGGTTGTTCTGAGCCTACTTTCTATATCATTAGAAAACATGGTAACCCACACTGTGGAGTGATTCACTTCAAAAGAATGAGTAACTTCAAACTGCTTGACATGAAGAAACCATCATTTTCTATGCAGTTGTCTCACTTTTGGCCAGATAGATTCAGTGCACTTTAGATACTAATCAAGCGTCTATTTTATACACTTGTACTCATTTTCTCAGTTCTCAGTTCTGAAGCAATCTGAATAATGAATTGATATTAGAGTAGTCTGCAACATTTCTGAAAGGAATCCATTACATGTTATTTGGCAGAGAAATTTTACTGGGTTTTACCATATTAATTTCTTGAAAACGGGGCACAAAATAAGAGCTCAGTAAAATATACAAAATAGCTTGCTGAAAATGGAAGGAAACAGTTATTTATTGACTGATGAATTTTGCAGTATATCTTGACTTAAAGAGACAGATCATCCAAAACTACATGAATTTTTTTTTTGCTACTGGTTCAAACTACTTATGTAAAATGAGCTGAATTAACACAATTCTTGAGGTTCTTTTGCGGGGGAACTTAATCATTTTATATTCACGCATTCATTAATTTTCCTTCGGCTTAGTCTCTATTTCAGAGTCACCACAGCGGAATAAACCATCAACTATTCCGGCATATGTTTTACGCAGCGGATGCCCTTCCAGCCGCAACCCAGTACTGGGAAACACTCATACACACTCATTCACACACACACACTCATACACTACAGCCAATTTAATGAATTTACTTCGGCTTAGTCCCTTTATTCATCAGGGGTCACCACAGCGGAATGAACCGCCAACTTATCTAGCATATGTTTTACACAGCGGATGCCCTTCCAGCTGCAACCCAGTACTGGGAAACATATACACTCAAACACATACACTATGGCAAATTTAGTTTATTCAATTCACCTATAGCGCATGTCTTGGACTATGGGGGAAACCAGAGAACCCGGAGGAAACCCAAGCGAAAGCAGGGAGAACATGCAAACTCCACACAGAAACACCAACTGGCCCAGCCAGGACTTGAACCAGCGACCTTCTTGCTGTGAGGCGACAGTGCTAACCACTGAGCCACCATGCTGCCCCATTTTATGTTCAATCCACATAAATTGGTAAAAACAATTAGGTTAACTTAATTAATTTGTGTTGGGACAACATGACGGAATTGTGTGGAACTCAGCATTTTTTTACAGTGTCAGAATTCTGTCATCATTTACTTTACTTGTTCCAAACCTTTATGACTTTCTTTCTTCTGTTAAACACAAAAAGAAGATATTTTGAGGAAACCTGCAACCATTGACTTCATATATATATTTGCTTTTTCTATTATGATTGCAGTGATTTAAGCTTTCTTCAAAAAGTCTTCTTTAGTGTTCCACCAAATTAAGAAACTTATAAAGGTTTGTAATCACTAGAGTTATTGGTGAGTACATTTTAATTTTTGGTTGAACTATCCCTTTAACATGATACAGCCAAGATCAAGTGTCAAGTACACTGTTAATAATTTCCTGTAGAATCTACAGTAATTTACTGGCAGCAGTTCACCAGTAACTTACCGTAAATCAATTACAAAAATACTACAAAAATACAAGCAAAAATAGCACCACCTACCTTGCTGTATATGTATGTACACTATTGTATATCTTTACTGTAAAATATACAGTAATTTTCACAATGCAACTTTAAAATACAGGAACATACTGTATAACTGTCCTACAGTAAAATACTGTACATATTACAGTTAAATACTGTGTAATTTACAAAACAATGTAAAGTGCTGGTACAGTGTGCATATCTTACAATATGATGGCATTATTATACATATTGGTTCATGAATGTCTGGCCAGATCTAGTATGTGCCATAATGTTGTCACAATAACAAAGTCACATTTGGTTTTTAGCACCCCATCCAGCTATAGGCTTGTTTTGGTGACTTCTCCAAAATTCCACAGCAGTATAGCTGAACCGGTAACCCCACTTAAAGGCTGGCTATGAAATGAAAAGTAGAATCCTCTTGAGAGGTACACGGCCTGCCACACCTCGGGATTAAGATGTACTGTTGGTGATTTTGAAATGTGAAATATTAATCAATTCCATCTAGTGGGATTTGCTCCCCCAAGAAAGCTGTCTGTGTGATGGAGGATACCTTTATTTAATAGTTTGGGATATTTTAAGAATAAAAAATTATGCTGTTATAACCATAACAGAACTCAAAGTTGTTTTTAGACACTGCAAATGTTCTTTTTTTCTAGCTTTTGTTTTGAGCTATGAATGGAAAGGTCGTCACAACTGACCAATTCAGAGTGAGCATTTATATTGCAGCAGCAAACCACATGTTAGACAGCTACAGAAAATGCACATGAAATATAGATTTTAGGTGAAATTATTTTTTTTATTTGAGAAAAACAGACTACATGGATTGATATTGCAGGGTTGTTGCTAGACATAAATCTCTACTGGGGCACAGGACTCCCTTACTCTTATCACATTTTTTCTTTTGCCTTTGTTTTGATTAACCCCTAATATTTGTAACTAAAGTTTTTCTAATGATCAGTTAAACACAGTTAGACTCACACAAGCGTATTTTTTGTGGGCATGCATCAGTTTGTTTTTGATTAAGCTATATTGCTTTCACAAGCATTGATTCTATTGTCCATAGAGAATATTGTTTTTATTCTGGGATTACCATTCTGGTATTCATTCATTCATTAATTTTCCTTCGGCTTAGTCTACTTATTCATCAGGGGTCGCCACAGCGGAACGAACCGCCAATTTATCCAGCATATGCTGCAGATGCCCGTCCACTGCAACCCAGTACTGGGAAACATACATACACACTCATTCACACACACACTACGGCCAATTTAGTTTACCCAATTCACCTATAGCGCATGTCTTTGGACTGTGGGGGAAACCGGAGCAAACATGCAAACTCCACACAGAAATGCCAACTGACCCAGCGACCTTCTTAATACACTGACATATAAAGTAAATAGTAACTCAAAGCTCTGACTGGGGCACGAGCATCTAGAAAAGTAGCACAAATGTGTAAATTGATTACTGTGAACAATGACCACTTGTGTAGCATCATTATACAAAACATATGAATCACAAATAAAAATCAAGTATTTCAAAACACATTTTAGAGCAGAATGCTGTGATTGGCCACTCAGAACAAAGTATTCCACAAATGCATTTGACAATAGATTGCAATGGCTGCATCCAAAAGCTTTAAACTCCACTCCACCATTTTTTGTTTGTTTTGCAAATAGGCTAATTTTACAAGTCACTAAGAATTAAACAGTTGAGTTTTACCATTTTTGAATCCATTCAGCCGATCTCCAGGTGTGGCGGAAGTACTTTTAGCTTAGCTTAGCATAAAGCATTGAATTGGATTAGACCATTAGCATTTCACTCCAAAAAAAAGAGTTTTTAAAATGTTCCTATTTAAAGCTTAATTCTTCTGTAGTAACATTGTGTACAGACTGAAAATGAAAAGCTGCTATTACAGCGTAATAATCAAGAGACTTTACTGCCTTGATTATTAAGCCATGTATGGTCTTATAGAGCCTTATTGACCTAGAAAATAGCAACTTTTCATTTTCTGTCAGCCTTAGTACATGATGCAACTACATAGGAGTAAAGCTTTAAATTCTCAAAACTATTTTGTTAACTTCTTTAGCTAGATGCTAATGGTGTAATCCAATTCAATGATTTATGCTAAGGTAAGCTAAATGTGCTCCAGCCAGACCTGGAGATCAGCTGAATAGTTTTAAAACTGTAAAACTCAATCGTTTAACTCTAGGTAACTTGTGAAATGAGCTTTTTTTTTTTTTAAAAAGTGGAGTGTTCCTTTAAAAAGCTGCCTTTGAGAGAGCATTCCAAAGCAGGAAGGCATCAAGGCACATCCGAATCCAAATTCTGCTTCACTTCCTCATGACATAACTTCTTTTGATCAGATTGCAAAGGCAGTATAGATGTCCTTCACTGCCTTTGATATCCCACAATCGTGGATGTTTCATTTCTAACAGTTGAGCAAAAAAATAAAAATAAACATGGCATCTCAAAGTGCCACTTGTGTGTCATTTTGTGTATATTGTTGACCAACATTTTCCACTTTTAATGGCATTTCAAACCTCTTTCTATTTTGTTACATGATTAAATCCTTATGCTGTCTCAGAAATAAGTCTGAAATCAGCCTTCATGCACAAACGCTGCATCCAGCATCACTGCCTGATGATTAACCAATCAGAATCAGTATTCCAAAACATATTTGACAGCGTATGATTGACCATGCAGAATCAAGGATAAAAAAACAACATATTACACCTACAGATGTGAAATATGGTAAGTATGACCAATCTGATTTATTCCAGAAGTATTTCAAAGACTGAAAGAATAGCACTCTATTATTGTCATATGAACTGAAACGTGTTTAAAGTCTGTTTGAACCAGACATTGCTGAGACTTTAGTTTCAGTATGTTGATGAACTATCAACTGAAGCGAAATACTGAGTAGGGGACTTTCTTTTTTCACATCATTCTCTCAAACTAACGGTAAGAGGGGCATGGTTAAGAATATTGAATATTGAAGCCATCAAACTGGTGAAAGGGGTAGTTCTTTTTTCTCAAAAAGTGGACCTTTTTGCAGTTATTCACTTAATTTTCTATTTAGATTTAAATACTGAAATTAGTGACATTTTTAGCACTATTTTTAGCTGGATTAGCTTGTCGGATGGTCATCATAACCACACTTTTTGATGTACTAAAAATATTTCCTAAAGATTTAGAATAAAGAAATATGAAGAAAAAAATACTTATTTTTAAAATACAAATTTATTACATCATATATCATTAAAAAATCTGTTAAAGTTTTCAATTAAAAACTGTAGGCTATTGTCATTTATTAGGCAAAAAACAAATTGAGCAGCACATTCAACTTTCCTCAGTCAGAATTTGGCCATTTGAATATTGAACAATTAAAACATAATAAATACATAATAAATAACATAGAGCTTAACGATTTTTCTAGCCTCTCGTGTAAAAAAAAAAACATTTAAAATTCATGGATAACAACAATAGCCTAATTAGTATTCAAATTTGGTCTTTTTTCTTTCAAGAATAATGTCCAAAATTTAGAATAAAAGTTCCTTGTAAAATGTTTTCTCTATTTAACAACAATACAGTAGATCAGTAGTGAAAGATGACTTCACTTACGTCAGATTCTGCTTGGTCTTAAAGCCATTGATGGGTTATTTTCACAATTTATGAAGGCTTAGCAGTCAAAATAGATCAAATGAGCTCATGTATGGAACAAATTCTGGACCTTTGTCAGTGGGGGGTGGGTCTTCTTTGGCAGATCTAAAATATGCTTATTACAAATTATACTTGCTGCAGCTTTGAAGTGCATCACATGTAGATGGTTAAAATTCTGAACCTCCATCATATAATGCTTGGATTCAAAAAGTATAGGAGCTGTATGAAATGGAACAAATAACATGTATTGTGACTTGTTATTTGAGATGGACTCCTCTCATGCCATGTAATGCTTCAATAACAAGCCATACTGTTATGAACAAGGTCACTCCTTTCTTTTTCCACTTTATCCATCTTATCATCTCTTTTATTATATTTATTTTATTTTATGTCCTAAGGATGTTTTTGTTTACATGCATTTACAACCATTAAGGCAGCATTGATTGACTAACATGCAAAAAAAAAAAAAAACTTTTTACTCCATATTGCACTTTATGCAATGTTTTATTCTTGTAAAACAACAACAACAACAACAAAAAACAAACAATGTGCACTAGAAAAAAAATGTACATTTTGATTTCCCACAGAGTTTTAGGTCACAAGCATCACAAGAGGAGCAACTAAATATAATAACATTATAAATTCACAATGTTTTTATGTATAATTATAATTGTACATTTGAATATACATGTCTATAAATATTAATAATCATCATTTCCAGTTGTGACAAGGTGTGACAAAGTGCTAGAGAACATTACAGGGCAGAAGAGGTGGGCTGGAAAAACTTGAAGAACATAAATCTGGTGTTTGATGGTTTGCTACTGAAAAATCAAAGCTAGAATGTTCCAGCAGTGAGACGAGCAGCACTGAAGATGTCAGACGAAGAAGAAGAATGACTTTCTGAGTGTGTAGAAGTGTAAAAGCAGACAGCTTCTCTTCTTGAGCGAGAGATAATCTTAATTGGTTTTTATAAAGGCATCATTCAAAATCTATTGGCATAATTTAGATTTGTTTATATGTCATTATTAATATAGTACATAAAGGAATAAGTATGTAACTGTAAACTAGAAACTACTAAGGTTCAATTATTGTTTCCAAGACTTGTCTTGCCTATAGTTACTCAACTCTTTTATTTGACAGCCTTTGCACATGTTCTAAGTTCAGAATCGCTGGAGTCTGTTTAAGTAACTTCATCCGTTCTGTTCCTGTTATCACTTTCTGACTTTCCTTCACATATAGAGTTGCAGGAGTCATTTCTTCTCCAGAAAGCCTTGAGGGAATCTGCTTTTTCATTTTCCTTTGTCGGAGCCATCAGCAAATGGATATTAGATGGTTAATTTTTAATTCCGCATTCGTGAAGTCATGTTTTTTGATGGGTGGAGAGAGCGCTAATGGGGCCAGATTGGGTATCATTGCGGATATCTGGGAACGACCCCTGGGACTCTTCTGTGGGTCTTGGCTGGGCTCCATTAGCGTCTTTAAAAAAAAGAGAAGGCACTCGGAGACATGCTGTCCAGCTATTGACCCTCATTGGCAAGCTGAAAGCCCATGTTGGTGGTTTATTGAGTGGACACTGCGTGAGGTTCATTAGACAGGAAGGAATTTGGTGAAAATCTTGTGAAGGATCGAGATCTTGAAAGTACGCTCAAACTCGACAGGACAACTTTTAACCACAGAGCCACAAATAACAACATTAAGCGCCTAACGCTAAACCTCAACGCATACTTGACCAGAATAGCAAAGCGAAGTGCTCATTTCTGAAGCGATAGATTATGCACCGTGGGCTTGCTTTCTTTGAGTAGCTAAAATGATTTCCTGGCTTTCAGTGGCAATGAGCGCGATGATTGTTTTTATTGACTCAGATGTTCCATTAAGGGAGAGTGAGCAGTTGCAAAGAGAAGCTGACAGCAGCTCTGTTGATGTGATGTTCTGCTGCTGGACCTTACACCAGGGTCATTAGCGAGCCTTTATTACAGCTCTACGCTCATTGTCCCACCACACGCACAATTACAAACACAGAACTCGACGCAAGATGGAAATTTGTTCAGTTCTCACATCGACTGAGATCAAATGATTAACAAATGCGTAGTGCAACAGAGACGCAACATGCTGAAAGATTGCAACTATAGGGATGGGAGTTTTTCAAAGTAAGCTTCTCTGTGAAGCTTTGAAATTTTTGCTAATCACTGGTTTCGAATGAGGGATTCAGAGCATGTATCAGTCATTTCAAGTAATTTTATTTCAATCTGCTAATTTCAGTAATCAAGGCTTTGTTACATTATAACTGTGCCAAAAAAGGTGCCAAACCAATTTTGTCCATGGGGTTTTTCCTGATCTTGAATTTATTAAATTCTGTTAGGAATTTGTAATTAAAAAGTTCTTTATAAAACAAAGAAAACAAGGCAGTATGAACATTCAAAAAAATGATTTTTTGTTGCTTGTTCATTCATTCATTCATTTTCCTTCAGCTTAGACTCTGATTTATCAGAGGTCGCCATGGCGGAATGACCGCCAACTATTCCAGCATATGTTTTACGGGAAATAAACTGGAGCACCCGAAGGAAACCCACACGAACACAGGGAGAACATGCAAACTCCACACAGAAATGCCAACTGGCCCAGCCGGGAGTTTAAACCAGCGATCTACTTGCTGTGAGGCGACAGTGCTAACCACTGAGCCACCATGCCGCTTTGCTGCTTGTTCAAACTACTTATTTAAAATGAGCTGTAACAACACAATTCTCTATATTTTTTTTAGGGACAACTTAAATTGTTTTAAGTTCAATCCACTTAAATTTGTTACAGTAACTTGTATTGAATTGTGTGGAACCCTGTATTTTTTTACATGATTTTTTTTTTTACAAAAAGAAATGTGTTGTTTCAGCTAATTTTTAAATAAGTGGTTTGAACAAACGTCATTTGAGTGTAGGGGAACAGAAATATCCTCATTTGTATTCCAAAGATGAATGAAAGTCGTCAATTTGGAATGATGTGAGTGTCACGGTCACACAAGGAAGTATAAACTTCAAGGGTGTTTATTCAAGTGATATGCACAATAGTAGATAGGTGAAGTAGATGAATGGTGGTTAAGAAGGTGAGTGATAACACACAGTTCAGCAGCTCAGTTCAGTTCAAAGGCTATTGCCAACATAAGAACAGTCACTTCCCTTATATAGGTGCATTGGCATTCACAGGAGGAGGACATCCATGGAAGAGCGCAGGAGAAGACAGGAGAGAAGATGAGGGGGACCATGCATGTCTGATTCCAACCGCTGACTGAATGAGTGAGGTGAGTATATATGCTGTGTGGTGATTGCAGGTGCAGGTGGTTAGTAATCAGGTGAGGGTTCACGGGTGTGGTGCGTGGTGGATGGTGAGTGAGGACGAGCAGCAGGTGTGACAGTACCCCCCCCTCCACGGGTGACTCCTGGCACCCTGGACCGGCGGCGGGACGGCCTCGGGGAGCTGGGCGGTCTGGGTGTTGGCGGTGGAATTCCTCGAGGAGGGTCGGATCTAGAATGTCATTACGCGGTGTCCATGATCTCTGCTCGGGGCCGAATCCTTCCCAGTCTATCAGGTACTGGAGCTGGCCGTTCCGCCGCCGGGAGTCGAGAACTTCCTGGACTCGGTAGATGTTGTCACCGAGGACTTCGGTTTGTTCTGGAGGGAGAGGCGGTTCCGGTTCTGTGGAAGGAGGGAGAACTGGGTCAGTGTGAGGTTTGAGCAGAGAAACATGGAATGTGGGGGAGATCCGGTAAGAAGGAGGCAGGTTGAGACAATAGGTGACTGGGTTGATTTGGGAGTGGATGGTGAAGGGTCCTATGTAGCGGGGACTCAGCTTACGGCAAGGCAGACGGAGGCGGATGTCTCTGGTGGAGAGCCATACTTTATCCCCTGGGTGGTATACGGGATTAGGTAGCCTACGGCGATTGGCGACGTTCGTGTACCTCCATACTGCCTGCTGGAGGTGGTTATGTGCTGAGTCCCACACCCTCTCGGAACCAGTGATCTACCGTGGGCACTTCGGAGGTTTCGCCAGTCCACGGGAACTGGGATGGTTGGTAACCTAGGACACATTTAAAGGGGGTTAGACCAGTGGAAGTCTGACGAAGGGAATTTTGAGCATACTCAGCCCACGGTAGATACTGGCTCCAGGTGTCCTGGTGGCGGGTGCAGTACGTCCTGAGATAACAGGATATCTCTTGTATCTTACGCTCGGTCTGTCCATTGGTCTGAGGGTGGTAACCTGAAGACAAACTGATGGTTGTGCCTAATAGTTGGAAAAATGCCCGCCAGACCCTGGAGATAAACTGTGGTCTCCGGTCAGACACGATGTCTTCGGGGAGACCAAAATTGCGGAAGACGTGGTGAAATATTCAATTCAATTCATCTTTATTTCTATAGCGCTTTTACAATGTAGATTGTGTCAAAGCAGCTTCACATAGAAGATTATAGTGAATTGGAATGATGTCCGTTCAGTTTTTAGAGTTTAAGGTCAGTTCAGTGTGGTTTAAATTTTCACTGCTGAGAGTCCAAACACTGAAGAGCAAATAGACTCTTCTGCAGTTTCTAGAGCCGTGGGAAGCCCTTTCAGAGGGATAAGTTTGCACGCTTTTGAAAAGCGGTCGACGACGACTAATATCGTTGTGTAACCCTGTGATGCAGGTAGGTCTGTGGCAAAGTCTACCCTGATGTGGGTTCGGCAGGGAATAGGCAGTGATTGTAGTTTCCCTTCAGGCAGACGATGAGGAGTGGTGACAATGGCACAGACCGAGCATCCCTGAACGTACTGGGCGACGTCTTTTGCCATGTTAGGCCAACAGTACTTTTGTTTGAGTAGTGAGAGGGTTCGCTTGCTGCCAGGGTGTCCAGAGCCTAGGGAAGTGTGAGTGCTGTCCAGGAGTGGAAGACGGTATCTGGTGGGTACATAGGTTAGGTCCGGAGGGAGTTCAGGGGGTGCTGGTTCTTCCCGGGTTGCGGAGAGAATATCTTCGTCAACTTGCCACAGGATGGGAGCTAAGAAGACTGATGAGGGTAGGACTGGTTCGCGTAGGTAATCATGTGGGTCTGGAGAGTGCATGCGGGAAAGAGCGTCAGCTTTTAGACTCTTGTGACCAGGCCGGAAAGTGATTAGAAAATTTAAGCATGCGAAGAACAGTGCACATCGGGCTTGTCGTGCGTTAAGGCGTTTGGCAGTGCGGAGATATTGTAAATTTTTATGGTCGGTGACTACGATGAAGGAGAATAGAGCTCCCTCGAGCCAGTGACGCCATTCCTCGAGGGTGAGCTTGATGGCGAGTAGTTCACGATCTCCGATCCCATAGTTTTGTTCGGCCGGGGAAAGCTTCCGGGAATAGTAAGCACATGGATGGAGAGCTCGGGGTTCACCAGACCATTGGGACAAGACGGTACCGACTCCGGTATCGGCAGCATCAACCTCTACAGTGAAGGCCTGTGTGGGATCTGGATGCTTGAGGATAGGTGCAGTGGTGAACTTATGCTTAAGTAGGTTGAAGGCTTGACGAGCATCGACATTCCATAATAGAGTTCGCCGTCTGCCTTTCAAGAGGGAAGTTAGAGGGGCCGAGAGGAGACTGTACTGATGGATGAAACGTCGATAAAAGTTGGCGAACCCAAGGAACCTCTGCAACTCTTTCACGGTTTTGGGTTCTTCCCACTTGGCAACCGTGTCCACCTTACAGGTTTCCATACTGGCCCCCTCTGTAGAGATTACGTATCCGAGGAAGGATATAGAGGATTTATGGAACTCACATTTTTCGGCTTTCAAGTATAGTTGATGTTGGCAGAGACGTTGGAGGATTTGTTGCACATGGTGTTGATGTTCTGTGGGATTACGGGAGTATATGAGAATGTCGTCTATATAAACAATAGCGAACTGGTGAAGGAAATCCCGTAATATCTCATTCATGAAGTTTTGAAAGACAGAAGGACTGTTAGCTAGGCCATCACAAGATATTCGTAATGGCCTGTGGGGGTGATGAAGGCAGTTTTCCATTCGTCCCCCTCTCGGATACGTATCAGGTTGTAGGCTCTTTGGAGGTCTAACTTGCTGAATATCCTCGCCTCCCGGAGTTCTTCGAGGGCTGCAGGAACAAGCGGTAGTGGGTAGGCGAACTTAACGGTAGCATCGTTGAGAACCCGATAGTCGATGCAAGGTCGAAGACCTCCATTCTTCTTCCCAACGAAGAAGAAGCTGGAAGCAGCTGGTGATGTGGAAGGTCGGATGAACCCCTGATGGAGGGCTTCCTTGATGTAACTTTCCATGGCGATGTGTTCTGGGCGAGAGAGAGGGTAGATTCTCCCGTGGGGCAGCTTAGCATCTGGCAGAAGGTTGATACTACAATCCCATGACCGATGTGGGGGTAACTGGGTGGCTCATTCTTTGCTGAAGACGTCTAGGAAGGGAGTATAGATGGTAGGGATATTGACAGATGTGGGGTTGACAGCGCTTTCTATGGTGGTGGTGTGGACGTGAAGGGAAGTCTGGTTAGGATCTTGACCAGCAGGGGGAGTAAGATGACAGTGATGCTTGCAAGCTGTGCTCCACTCCACGATATCTCAGGTGTTCCACTCAATCTTGGGTTGGTGCTGTGCAAGCCAGGGTCTGCCTAGAATGACGTCCACATTAGCACGGGGCAAGACTAGAATTAATTTCTCACTGTGACTTAGAGGCGAGAGAATGGGGACTTCCTGGGTCCTTCGGGTGATCTTCCGTCGCCTAATGGAGAATTTTGAAGATGGTTTCACTACTCACGGAGGGGAGATTATGTTTGGTGAGGAAATGAGATGAAGTTTCCAGCCGCTCCAGAATCCACCAGTACATGTGTGGGGTAAGTGGAAGAGTCAATAATAAGGTGTGCTTTCAGGTGAGGAATATGAGAAACTGTAGGGGTGAGAGTGACTTTACTCACCATTAGGGGAGGCGGACGAATTGGACAAGCGGAGATGAGGTGAGATGCTTCCCCACAATACAAACAAAGTTTGTTTCTAGTCCGGCGTTGTCGTTCAGAAGATTCAAGGTAAGTGAGACTGCAAATACCTCTTTAAAATGGTTTGTGAAAGATTGATAGGTGGCCACCACTGGACTTCGGGCATTCCAGAGGGCGTCCGCGTCCTGTAAGATGGGAAATTAGGAAGGCAACTTCTGAAAGTTCGCTGGGGAATTGGTAAATGTTAGCTTCGACATACAGTGAACATTGTAGCAGAAAACCAGTACAGGTACTCGGCTCGCCGGAGTAGTTAATCGGTCGAGCGAGGGGTGTGCTGGCATTCGGTGGGGCGGCTGGTAGGGTTTGCCGGAGAATGTTTACCATGCCGGCGAATGGATCCGTAGCGGCTCCAGTCTGAGCAGCGTTAGCTTCCATTAGCCGTGGTAGTTTGAGGGGCTGGAATCCTGTCACAGTCACACAAGGAAGTATAAACTTCAAGGGTGTTTATTCAAGTGATATGCACAATAGTAGATAGGTGAAGTAGATGAATGGTGGTGAAGAAGGTGAGTGATAACACACGCACACACAGTTCAGCAGCTCAGTTCAGTTCAAAGGCTATTGTCAACATAAGAACAGTCACTTCCCTTATATTGGTGCATTCACAGGAGGACGTCCATGGAAGAGCGAAGACGAGGGGAACCATGCATGTCTGATTCCAACCGCTGACTGAATGAGTGAGGTGAGTATATATGCTGTGTGGTGATTGCAGGTGCAGGTGATGGTGTTTGCAGGTGATGGTGATGGTGGTTAGTAATCAGGTGAGGGTTCACGGGTGTGGCGCGTGGTGGATGGTGAGTGAGGACGAGCAGCAGGTGTGACACTGAGGGCAAGTAAATCATGATAATATTTTCCTTTTGGATTTAGCTACCTTTAATACCATTTTATCTATATATTTAACAAAATATTTGCAATCAGTTTTTACAATGCAGTTTTTTATGCTTGTTTTGGCCAAGAGACTAAAGAAAACCATTTAGCAAGGGGAAAAAAAAAACAATGAGCCGTTTTTCAAATAATTTTCTCTTCATTCTATGGAAGACAGAAAGTCAAACAGTTTTGGAACAGCATGAGGGTGAATAAATGATGACAGAATTTCCACATTTGGGCGAATTATCCTTTTAAGGCGATAACCTTAATGTATTTTTTATCCATGTTATGGACTTTGCTGGTTTGGTGAGGGATTACAGTCATAGAAAATGCAGAACAGGCTTAGTTCAAAGTAATAAAATGTGCAGTAAAGTGGTCAAGTCTGTAATTTTCAGCACTACATTGAAATGCAATTGAGGCCAATACCATTCGTGATATGGCCTGCAGACAATAATTGCTTCTTGTTTGTCTAATTTAACTTTGCCTGCAACCCTCAGATACACATAAAGTGAAAACTGATTTTGCCAAATCAAGTTAGGGATTATTATTGATTGTTGTTTATACCGCTGCACCAAAAATACAAGGATGGTCTGATGGCTGTGGGCCAAGTGAGAGAGATTTTGAGGCCAGTGTTTTGTCACTATACTGAATATTATACAATCTTTCTGGGTTTGAATGCATTTAAAAATTAAACACTTTGACTTTTGTGATGTGCTGCTAAATTTAGTATTATATTGAAGGCATAGTTTACTCAAAAATACTAAAATCTGTTAGGTCATCCAAGAGGACTTTTTCTTTATTTGGTAGACCATGAGAGAAGATTTTTAGCTGAAACTGTGGTCCTTGGTCTTTAATGTATATATACCGTATACTGAACATATTGTAAATCACAAATATCTAGATTTTTTAGGTGAATTATCCCTTAATGATGAAGAAACAAAATAATTTCATGAATAATTACAAAAAATCTTCAGGAAACACACTGAATTAAACATAAAACATTAAGGTATAAAATGTGTATATATATATATATATACACACAACAGTTCTGGGCAGCGCGGTGGCGCAGTGGGTAGCGCTGTCGCCTCACAGCAAGAAGGCCACTGGTTCAAGCCTCGGCTGGATCAGTTGGCATTTCTGTGTGGAGTTTGCATGTTCTCTCAATGTTCGTGTGGATGCTTCGGTTTCCCCCACAAGACAAATCTGGTTGGCTGATAGTCGTGCAATTTTCCCGTAATAATAGCACTCGTACAGCCTCCTCACCCTTGTGTATTACTCTGCCCACATAGAGTGACAGCAGATCAATAAGCTCACTACAGTTTGACAAATATTGCAGCTGTTGGACAACATAATGTACTTTTGAGGCTTTTTCAGTGTAGTTGTAGTTGTTTAGATTGCAACTATGCAGTCTATTTTTAAGGATAGTGCCTATTTTAAATATTCATAATTTCATACAGCACATCTGCATGCATCAGCCTGTCATACTGAGCAGAGCAAAGACGGTTGATATTGTCCATCCACAAGATGGTGACAGAGACCGCATAACTCTGCATAATTTCTAACTACAGCTGATCAAATCATTTTTAAACTGGTAAGTGACATTCTAAGTCAATCTTTTGTATATTGTAGTGTTGTATTTATAGTAATTGTAGTGTATTGAGTGTGAGACTCACATATCAGGAATGTATGGATTTTGTATTGGCCAATCTTTGTATAACCCTGAATTACTTTTTGGGTGGCCATCTGTTTGTTTCTAATGAGTCTCCTGTTTTCATTACTGCAGACTAGTTCAGTTAAAAGAAAGAAAGAAGAAATGCCTGCATGTGTTTTTCCTTATTGCAAACACAACAGTAATCCGGTAGAGTTTTCATTGCTTTGGCTTTTTCGGGGTTAATTATTGTGATCTCCCGATTGCAACAGAGAAATACTGGGAAATGTCTCTAGACTGATGGCATTTCATGCTGTTCAGCCTTATAATCTTAAAATGTCAGCAAAATCATCTGTTTTGTCATCACTTCAGATATTACGCTAGAGAATCATTCTGTCAGCTGTCTGTTTTGTGTTGTGATCATGTGCTCCTTTGTTCTGTTTCCTGCAGTTTCCTAATGTTCATCAGTTTCACCTGTGTTTCTCTCCTGTGTGTTATCAGTTTCGTTAGCCCGTGTATATTTATACCCCTTAGTTTGTTTCCTTCTTGGTCCGGTATTGTACGTTATGTCATGTTGTCTTCACCCCATGATCGTCATCCCTGTGAGTCGTCTTCCTGAGTGTCCCAGTTGTGAGTGTTCTGTTTATAAATAAATCCATGTGTTTTGATAACTCCTGTGTTTCGTGCCTTTGTGGAAAGCAGTCGTGACACATTCAAATACTAGCTCTAAAATGACGTTGGTGAATTATCAACTTCTGCTGTTCTGACATCAGCTGCAGATTTGAATGAATGGCGGAAGAAAGTAGTTCCTAATACAAAAGGATTTTTAGACTCTCCGTGTTTTTCTTTTTTATATATACGATTATGCCGTCGAACTGTTGTATAAACGCAATATCCCGCAGTGTGATATTGCTCATATATATTTATATGATAATATATACATTTGTATGATTTATATATATATATCTCATTATTTAAAAAATTTTTTTATATATAAAATATTACTAAATATGTAGTGTTTTATCAATGTATTATATTTTATAGTGAAATCAGAGCACAAGGGCATGCTTTGTCATATAATCTCAAATTATCTGATGTATCAATTGACTTATTGAACTTGACAAAGTCATAATATAATTGTCTGCATGGTTACTGGTTTACTTTTTCAGGTTCCCCCTAATTATCTAGCCAAATCAAAAAGTATAAGCCTATGAATATAACATTGGTGTGACATTTCTTTATAGCTTTTCCCCCCCCATAAAATATGTAACTGAAATGCATCATATTTACGTGATGTCAGTAAAAATTGCTGGCAGAGCAAATAAAACCCACAGCTACTGGCAAGGAAAAAAACCCATAATAAAAATAACATAACGAAGACAAGAAAAAGAACCTAGAAACAAAAGCTATCACCGCCACAAATGCTAATGGTCTTCCACCTGTCCATGATATTCATCGGCTCACTAGGAGCTTACAGAGCTTGTCCAGCTTTCACTCGTATGAGCATATGATTAGTATCCCTTTCAGATCTCTATCCCACGTCCCTCGTCCTCTCTCCACAGATCATTACAGTAATAGGGCAGGCTCTATTACCCCAGCCAAGTCTAAGGCAGATCCCCGAGAGGTGGGACCTGCCCTGCTGCTGTACGATGGTTTTAATTTCACGCTTTGTTAATGTCCTCCATCTCCTCATGTCTTGCTCCATGCCCTCTGTGAGTAAGGCAAGGATCACATCCTGTGTGTGGCTGCTGATTTGACCATGCCTTGGGGAATGTCCCACTCGCTTTCACACTGCTTTCTGCCGGGCCAAATTGCTCCTCCAGAAGTAGATAGAAAAGACTGACACACACCAGATCTCAAGTGACATTGGGAAATGTGGGCTTGATTCAATTTAAGGTAAGACACTACAGGCAAAAACTGATTCTGGACTATTTGTTTTATGATTTCTTCAGTGTTTCGAGCTAGACTCAGAAAAATGAAGCTTCCAAAAGGGTGTTTTTGCAGCAATGCCATTAGAGCTTTTCACACCGAGTACCCAGTGGGCACCTTGATGTCAAAACATCATCAAAATGACATTGACGTCAAAAAACATGTCAAAAATGCAAACCGATTTGATGTCAAAAACTTGATGTCCATTTGACATTCACACATTGATGTCCTTTTGACCACCAAAGTAACGACACAAAAAGTTTTATAAGAAAAGTTTTATTCATCTGAAAGCTTCAATTACAAATGACAAATTTACATTGGATTTTTTTATCCCTACAATGCATGTAAACTACCTTTGTCAAAAACAACATTAACTTTACATCTAACATTGGCATCAAACAACAATCCAAAAATCGATCACAATTGAAATCTTGTAATCTTGTAATTGAATTTTGATGTGTTTTTTGATGCCAATGTTAGATGTCAATTTGGTGTCATTTTGACGTCAAGGTATTCAATTGACATCAAATTGATTTGCATTTTTGACATGTTTTTATGACATGAAGGTGCCCATTGGTAGTTATAGGAACTCTATAGTGAACTAAATTTACCCTAGGGTCATTTTCCTCATTGCATTCTCACATTTACTAGGAAATCTCACGTGAGGTGTATTTGCACTAACAGTGACATCAAGTGTGGCTTCAGCAAAATCAATCAAAGTTGTATTTTTATGTAAAGAAGGTTTCATGACAATAGAGATAAAATGTATATTTATATTATAAGATCATGGGTATTAGGATAATGTAGATGAAATTATTGTAACAAAGAGAAAAAAACTGATGTTTCAGTGACCTATGACAGCTTATAATACATCTTATAATTTTGTGCATCATGGATGCTGAGAAAATAATGCAATGCAACAGACGAAAGTTCAGGGTTACTTTGTCCTTGTAACTATTTATTCTACTACTGAGTAATACTAATCAATTACACATACTTACTATTGGCAATATTCATGATGTATGCAGGCCTGACCATTGGAATCTTTTTGGCTCAAGACTTCTGGTGTCATTCACTTCCATTGATTTTTAGACCTCAAAAACAGCTTGTTATGCCACTTCACATTGCAAACTGATTTTTTTCTTATTATATTCTTCTAATTTGTATGTATAGTCATGAACACACTTGTTTGTAGAGCAAGTAGTTTAACCATTTTCTGCCATTTATTATTTCTAGTCATTTCTACTATAGGCAACTGAATCAAAAATTCTAAAACAATCGCAAAAACGAGTCAATAGGTCAATAAGGTCACTATGATTAGGGTTAGAATGCAGGCTAAGTTTAGTGTTAGTTGAATGTAATTAATTGTAATTACTAGAGTAAGTACATGAAACGTGTAGCAAAGACACCTTAAAATAAAGTGTTACTAAGTTCTGTTGCTGTGCTGGTGTTTTGTACGACTTGGATTTGTCCAATCAATGTATACTTATATCGCTGGTAGTTCCTATTGTGTTGGATTGGATCCTATTCTGAACCAGGAAGTAGTTTAGTCTCCCCAAATGGCGTTTCTAAAACTAATTTCCTTCCTAGTTCTATACCCAAGTTGGTACCTCCACCCAGGGGTGTAGCAGAGATTTTAAAAGTGGGGGGGGACAGCTGAATGAGATCCAAAAGTGTACGTTCATATAATTATTAATCACCTGTTTCTAGGTGAGGGGGACTTTTAGGGTTTCTAAAAGTGAGGGGGACGTATCCCCCCCATCCCCCCCTGTTGCTAAGCCCCTGCCTCCACCAATAATTCTAAAAACTTTAAAAATATCCCCAAACATCCTTCCAAGCAACAGTTTTTAAAAGAACCAGTTTATTTCATAGTTTGAAGAATATAGAAATATACTGAACCTTTTTCTGTAAAGAACGGAAAAAATATACCCAATTTTCTGCATGTTTGTGCCCCAGGATTTAGGAATGATTTTAGGAACACCTTTTGCAAGGCGAGAGGGGAGTTTGAGCTCAGGTAGATCTCGAGAACTCCCC
>CAIGQV010018257.1:2409779-2434010 GCA_903798115.1 Danio jaintianensis | reverse complement strand
CAAGGCGAGAGGGGAGTTTGAGCTCAGGTAGATCTCGAGAACTCCCCAAGATGACTTAATTAGCTTGGGACAGCAGCCGCGTATTGAAGAACCCCCCAATAGGCAATAAAGATCAAAGCCATAACCGGCTGCTGAATGGAAAGTGTTAGAAAGATGGTACCAGGAGAGGGTTTGCAGGAGCAAAGACGGAAACGGTGCAGAAGGTGAATGGTTTAGGTTAGAGTGATCACTGCTACTGAAGCGGTGTACTGGCAGCCGATGTTGCAAATGCTATGTGTGCTCCCATAGCAGTGTTTAACTGCCGTGACCGGGCAAGGGAGTGAGACAGATGTAATAATTTGAATGCGGGATGTATGAGCTCTGCTAGAGAGACTCTATAATGGCAGTGGTGAAATGTCAGGATAAGCTGCAGAGGTGCAATAGAAGTCAGTATCAAAGAACTCTTACACAGGCATTTTAACAGCTGTGACAGTGCTGGGGAGTGTAATAGTATACATAAATGGAAGTGTATGTGAGCTCAGGCAGAGCGTCCCTGCTGCTGCAGTGGTGCAGAGGAGAATTTAAGCTAAGCGGAGCATCTCTGCAGTTGCAGAGGTGCAATGGAAGTCAATAATAACAACAGGTAAATACGCTTCCGCGGAGGCGTTTAAACTGCTGTGGCAGTGCTGGGGAGTGTGTCAGTAGTGTAATGTTAAATGGAACTGTATGTGAGCTCAGGCAGAGCGTCACTGCTGCGGCAGTGGTGCATAGGGGAAATGAAGCTCGGCGGAGCTTCTCTGCCATTGCAGAAGTGCGGTGGAAGTCAATATTGAAAGGCAAGTACGCTTTAAGAGTACGCTTTAAGAGGCGTTTTAACTGCTTTGGCAGTGCTGGGAAGTATGTCGGTAGTGAATGGCTAAATGGAAGTGTGTGTGAGCTCAGGCAGAGCGTCACTGGTAATAAGGCTCGGCAAAGCATCTCTGCTGTTGCAGGAATGTTAAATACTGTCAGTAGTGATATGTACAAATGAAAGTGAATAAGGGCTTAGCTAGAGCGTCACTGCAGTTGCAATGGTGCTATGGGTGAGTGTAGCTCAGCGGAGCGCCTCTGCTGTTGCAAAGGTGCAGTGGTGGTCGGTATTGGAGAGTTATGAGTGCTCCCGCAGGAATGTTAAATACTGTCAGTAGTGATATGTAGAGATGAAAGTGAATAAGGGCATATCTGGAGCGTCACTGCAGTTGCAGTGGTGCTATGGGTGAGTGTAGCTCAGCAGAGCGCCTCTGCTGTTGCAGAGGTGCAGTGGTGGTCGGTATTGGAGAGTAATGAGTGCTCCTGCAGGAATGTTAAATACTATCAGTAGTGATATGTTGAGATGAAAGTGAATAAGGGCTTAGCTAGAGCGTAACTGCAGTTGCAATGGTGCTATGGGTGAGTGTAGCTCAGCAGAGCTTCTCTGCTGCTGCAGAGGTGCAGTGGGTCAGTATGGAGGCAATGTGCGCTCCCGCAGAAGCATTTACTGCTGTATTAGTGCGGGGGAGTGTGACGATAGTGGTATTTGGAAATGTAAATGAGCTCGTTTAGATCGTCGCTGCTGCATTAATTGAAACTCGGGGCGACCCCTAAATGGGTCGGAGCTGTGGTGAACGAGAGTAAATGGAAGTATAGGATAATTTGAGTTTGGAGGGAAAAAGTTAAAGGAAGAAAAAAAAAAAGGGAAGGGTAGTGAAGGAGCTCCTATGTTAATAGGAGGGGGGATAGGGGGAAATGGCAGAATCGTGCTTATGCCTAGAAATGCATGTGGGTGGAAATCAGCTGGAGAGGATCAACTGGGCTTCCCTGAGGTGGTATTGTGGGATTGAAATTTGATGTTAGTTCAGAACAGCTCAAAAACCAAAAAAAGCTAGTGTGAACATGGCATCGAGGGTGTGGTTGCATATCTGACATCATAACTGTCAAGAGAGAGGGCGGCACCATCAAGTTTTGGGTGCTCCTTGGATGGTGACGCTTCTCCTTTCAGCTATTGGCTCAATGAAGTGTCAATCAAAGGTGCAAAAGGTCGGCAGCCATTTTGTTGACCAAAAATCGCTAGTGTTTACGTCTGAAGACGCTACTCTACTGAACGTGCTCCAGCGACTAGTTTGGATGATAGCAGTGCAGTCCATGGATGTTATCAACGTATGAATATGCTGTGGACTAATGTTTTACGGATTGGATTGCCTGGACCATTGCAGTCAAATTACTTCAAGCTGTTAGAATGTTATGAATCTGTGGACAGGCAGGAGGCTTGAGAGGTGAGTTTCTTTAGTTGAAATCATTCTAGTCACGTGAGTCTCGTCTTTCAAAAGGTTTATAAAATGTTTAGTCTTTGTTGGAGAGTAGTTATTTTTGCGAGGCTTCCCCTTAAAGCATGCTATGTACGTTACCGCGGGTGGACCGCTAGGAGAGCGGTGAGAGTTCGGCTTCATTGCAATGGCTTGGATTGCCAGCGTCTTGAGAGTTTAGACGGAGTTCGTGGACGCTGATCTTGCTGGAGATCTGGGTTGAAAATACGGCGGATGCGTTGGGTGAGGGTGTTTTGAAGTGTATGGAGAAGGAGATTATATTGACAGCGTTATGGTTAAATGGTAGAAAAGCTGGTGGGCCGGCCGGTGTCTTTGCTGGACCTCAGGCTCGATTGTCGTCCTGGCGGGGCTGGATGGCGCTGAGCCGCAGCTGAAGTCTCGGGGAGAGCAGAGCTCTGGCTGAAGTTGTAGTTGTTTGTTGGTTGGTTCTTTCCATATCGACAGGCTAAATAGTGCAATGCTGTAGAAGCTTTTTGGAGCTGGAGCATTTTTGTAGCGGGAAGCATTCTTCAAAACGAAGATGGCTGTTATATGGAACTTAGGGTATTTATAGTGGCTTAGGAATCGTCTGATTGGTGAATCATAAATTGAATAATGCGGGAGCAGCTGCAAGCAATCATAAGCACGCGATCCTCTCGAAATTAGTTTATAAATAAACTTCACTATGTGAAGACAGTCCCCCGAGAACTAATTTTCTACCTAGGGACATTTTTCTAGCTGCATTTGCACAGCCTATAGGAACTCTGAAGTGACATAAACTGGCTGGCAGCACATTATGGTATTTATTCAACAACATCATCAGTTGGAACTGTATTTTTGTTATGTGTTGTGCATTTTGTGACATTGGAGATGCTATGTAGATGTATAAGTAAAATGACTAAAAAAGCAAAAAGAAGGGCTAAGAGACTAAATCTCAAACCATAATTTGCAGTGACACATAATGAAGTCTGAGGGGAAGAACACAACACTGCAGAAAAGGTGACAGGTAAATAGTTTTAACATTAGCTTTCTGTAAGACACAGACAGTATTTTAAAGTGAATCAAAACATAAACGCACAGAAAGCTGTTTGCCTGAGACTTTGTGCTCTTTTTTTCAACTTTGATGTCATGCAAGTCATCAGATGTGATTTAGGCTGCGTTTACTCTAATGTGTTTTCATTTTAAAATGCTGTTTTAGAATGAAAATGCTCCTCATTCAGACTGGGTTTTTTAGTGTATTTCAGAAGAATGATCTCCGTCCACACTATACAGCCCAAAACATATGATACATGTCACACTCACATTATTTTCATATTCAAATATTTCTGTAAACTGATGCTTACAATTTGTCAAGGTAATGTATATACAAGGGCGACATGGTGGTTCAGTGGTTAGCAACCACGCTCACAGCAAAAAGGTCGGTGGTTCAAGTTCCTGCTGGGTCAGTTGGCATTTCTGTGTGGAGTTTGCATGTTCTCCCAGTGTTGTCGTGGGTTTCCTCCGGGTGCTCCGGTTTCCCCCACAGTCCAAAGACATGCGGTATAGGTGAATTGAATAAACTAAATTGGTTGAAGTGTATGTGAGTGAATGAGTTTGTATGGATGTTTTCCAGTACTGGGTTGCAGCTGGAAGGGCATCCGCTGTGTAAAACATATGCTGGATAAGTTGGCGATTCATTCTGCTGTGGCGACCCCTGATAAATAAAGAGACTTAGGCGAAGGAAAATGAATGAATGAATAAATGTAAATACATACATTTTCAAAGTTGTCAAAGTGACTATTCCTTATTTTATATATAAGAAAATAGATTTCTACTTCATATTTAAATGTGTGTATTATTTGCCACTTTTTTTTTGTTTGTAAAATATAGTACCAGTATTACAATTTTCCCCATATTTTGTGATTCACAGGTGTTTTCCGTTTATTTCCGGATATGTATAGCATTATGGGACCTTTTGGTCTCTGCTCTGTTGAAGTCTTATGTTAAAAAATTCAACTGTGTAGTTTAAAAGAGAGATTTTTATTGACATTTTAGTAGTTTGAAATAACAAAATATCTGTTAATTAACATTTTGCGTATTTTGTGATTCATAAATGTTTTCCGTTTATTTACGATTGTGAATTGCATTATGGGGCGGCGCGGTGGCTCAGTGGTTAGCAGGTCGGTGGTTTAAGCCCCGGCTGGGAGTTTGCATGTTCTCCCCGTGTTCGCTTGGGTTTCCTCCGGGTGCTCCAATTTCCCCCACAGTCCAAAGACATGTGCTATAGGTGAATGGAATAAGCTAAATTGGCCGTAGTGTGTTAATGTGTGTGTGAATGCAAGAGTGTACTGGTGTTTCTCAGTGCTGGGTTGCGGCTGGAAGGGCATCTGTTGCGTAAAACATATACTGGGTAAGTTGGCAGTTCATTCCGCTGTGGTGACCCCTGATAAATAAAGGGACTAAGCCGAAGGAAAATGAATGAATGAATGAATTGCATTATGGGACCTTGATCTCTGCTGTCTTTTTTTTTTTTTTTACTTTATTTATAGAAGTTTTTATGAAAATATAACACCCAATAGTGTACATCATGTATATATGTTGACAAAATTATCTCTCAAAATTATCAGGTGTTATTACCTGGATTCCAACTAGAAGATGCACCAAAACACTAGCAAACAATACAGCAATTATACAGCACCATCAAAAGAATCTCAGCCAGACTAATGGAATAAGAAACACAATAGAATGACATGTAAAAAAAAGATTACAGAAAAAAATAATAATTACAGAGACATTGTTAACATATACATCTACTCTGTCCAATTTAGATTAAAAAAATGCAACTGTACATTTTAAAGTGAATTTTATTGACATTTTAGTAGTTTGGAGCAATATAATGAATAAAAAATGATATATAGAGAAAAAAGTCTGTAAAATAACAGAAAATGTACTAGCGGTTTATTACAAGGTTTTTGTATCGAAATATACAACACCAACCCAGACAATATATCACTTTAAATTACTAAAAATGTTAATAAAAGTCACTGTTTTGAACTTTTCAAGGCTAAAGGTTGTTTAAGAAGTAAATTATATAGAAATAAGTCAATAAAATAACAGAAAAAGTACTGGCAGTTTATTACCAGGTCTTTGTCTTGTAATTTATAACACCAATAAAGACAATATCACTTCAAACTATAAACTAAAATGTCAACAAAAGTGACATTTTCAAATATTTTCAACAAGTTATTGAAGGAATGACCAAAGTCCCCCAACAGAAAAAAAATATATACATGGATCACAAAACATTCATTCATTCATTTTCTTTTCGGCTTAGTCCCTTTATTAATCTGGGGTCACCACAGCGGAATGAACCGCCAAATTATCCAGCATATGTTTTACGCAGCGGATGCCCTTCCTGCTGCAACCCATCACTGGGAAACATCCATACACACTCATTCACAAACATACACTACGGACAATTTAGCCTACCCAATTCACCTATAGTGCATGTCTTTGGACTTGTGGGGGAAACCGGAGCACCCGGAGGAAACCTTAATATTAATATTAATATTGTGGGGGAAACCGGAGCACCCGGAGGAAACCCACGCGAACACCGGGAGAACATGCAAACTCCACACAGAAACGCCAACTTGCTGTGAGGCGAACGTGCTTCCCACTGCGCCACCATGCAGCCCGGATCACAAAACACAAAAAACAAATTAATTTACTAATATTTTTTTAATAATATTAATATTATATCTATTACTTGCATTCTTTCCCTGTTTACTTAATGTGTCTCGCATCAGTGGTGAAAATCACGTGCTTCGGTTCAAATCACGCACGATGATTGGTTGTTGTAAATAGCGAACAAGTGAAGTTTCTCTCTCACACCCACACCGGCCTTCACAACCGTCTCGAGCAAACAGTATATGTGAAACAATGTGTGCTCTTCTCTGCAGTCAAAGCGGCGGCCGCGTAGTTCTGACCTTTCCGTGTTACCATGGTTGCTGGAGGAACAAAGAATCTTTGATAGAAAAATCTTAACACCCCATCTCGCTCTCCATTTGAGAGGCAAATGTCTTATTTCTCTTTCTGCTTGCTTTCTCTCCTCCCTGCCAAACTGTTTAGGGACTATTGTAACATTTCAGGCCTCCAGACCAAATATGCAAGGAAAAAATGTAGAACAAAAGACTGGGAAATGGAATGGAGGCCCTCTGACAAGAGAAGAAAAGGAGTCTTGGTGGTGCGCCGGGGGTCTTGTTTCCCAGACAAGTAAACGGGTAACCAAATCTCTTTGTGGGTGAAGTCAGGGGGTCTCCAGTGTGACTGCATTGATCTGCAATCTGCAAGACAGAAAGAAGAGAACAGAAGCCTGGTCCCGCCACACATGGGAGACTTATCACAGGCCCGCAGATGGTCCATTTCCAAAATCAACCGGTCGATGCCTTTACAGACTTCGATTTCTTCCATTTCAACAGAACACAAATGTTAATGGAGGCGTTGCCGCTGGTAATTATCACAATGGCAGACTTAAAGATGCCATTACTGTGGATAATTTAAAAAAATGACCTTAGGATCAAACATGAATTGCATTTTCAAGTGGTTTGAATGCACTAGATTTAATGAAGTATGTCGAAACGAATGCAATTAAGCAAGGATCTTCTTTAGATTAGCACTTCTTTGTTTGCGGTTTTATTAAACAATGTTATTTTAAGCAGCCTAATTAAGAAGTGATTTAATTTGTTTAGCCAACATGATTCAGTGCTTGAGCAGTTTGTGTCAAACTGCCCGGTTATTTTAGGCCTAAAATCCATGAAAATAGCACCTGCTCATTCACTGTAAAAAGAATGATTGTTAATTAACAGGTTCCGTATTTCGCATTTTTTCAATTTATTCATCGTTCGTTATTCATCGTTATGAATTGCATTACATGACCTTTATCTCAGCTCTGTTGACTTTTGATGTGATTTAATTGACATTTAAGTAGTTTGAAACAATATATTGTATAAGAAATATATATTTAGAGACAGAATTAAGTCTGAAGACGAACAGAAAAAGCACTGGCTTTTATTACCAGTTTTAGTACCTTAACACAGACTCAGGCAATATATCACTTCAAATTATTTTAGAAATGTCAATAAAAATCACTTTTTTCAAACTGTTGAATATCAAAAGTTGTTGGGGGATTGATCAAGGCCCTATAATGCAATTCAAAAACATAGATCAATGAAAAAAACAAAACATGAATTACAAAACTTATTTTATGGATATTTTTTACACTGTTGACATTTCCTCACAATATACTTACAATCAAGTGATTCTAAAGTGTTCTAAACTTTTATAAATTTCTTTTTTCTGTTGAACACAAAACATGATTGTATGAAGAATGTTGTAAAAAAGCAGACATTGACATCCATAGTAGGAACAAAAAGTACTATTAAAGTTAATGGCTGTTTTTTCCCCCAACATTCTTCAGTATATCTTCCTTTTTGTTAAGTGAAGTTTATTTGTAAACTAATTTCGAGAGGATCACGTGCTTATGATTGCTTGCGCCTGATCCGCATTATCCAATTTATGATTCACCAATCAGACGATTCCTAAGCCACTATAAATACCCTAAGTTCCATATAACAGATATCTTCATTTTTGAAGAATCCCCCCTTCCACCCCTACTCCTCCTCCTTTCCTGGATGGGTGACACAGTGGCCCAGTGGTTAGCACTGTTGCTTCACAGCAAGAACGTCACCGGTTCTAGCCCTTACCAAGCCAGCCGACGTTTCTGTGTGGAGTTTGCACGTTCTCCCCGTGCCACGTGGGTTTCCCCCGGGTTCCCTGGTTTCCTCCTTTTTCCAAAAACATGCAACCTAAGTTAATTGACTAATCCAAATCGACACCACAAACACGAACTAGCAATAGTCATCTCTAAGAGCAAATACTATTAGTTCACTAGCTACTACAGCAGGGAAGTTCTCGAGATCTACCTGAGCTCAAACTCTCCTATCGCCTTGCAAACGGGAGGGAGCCCCGGGCTCGAGGATCTTATGAGCTCAGGGCTCTCTCCCGGTACAGCATGCCAAACAAGCTTTATAATCAATCATCAGCTAAGTGTGAACTCTTGAAACAGAAGAAAGAAACTCACTCAGGTTTAAACAATTGAAGGATGAGTAAACATTCATTTATTTTCTTTTCGGCTTAGTCCCTTTATTAATCTGGGTTCGCCACAGCGGAACAAACCGCCAACTTATCCAGCATATGTTTTACGCAGCGGATGCCTTTCCAGCTGCAACCCATCACTGGGAAACATCCATACACACTTGTTCAAACCTGCTCATACTGATTATGTACCCCATATACATTTCTGGAGAGAGCAAAATACGTCACAGGAGCTACGTTTTTTTGTAGTTTTTGCTTAAGCGATTCTGCCAGGGGCCGCTGTGTATGGTTTTTGAGATCTCAAATTTCTCTCGCAAGTGCCATTCGCGCCTGCTGTTCTCACGTAAATCCACCAAAGGCCGCTGTTGACTAACTGACTGACCAACCGACCGATCCCCCCACCCTCCCCCTTCCCTAAACCCAACCAACAGTATTTTAAAAACCACCGATTGACCCGCCCACCCACTTCCCTAAACCCAACAGTGTTTTGAAAAGCAATCCAGAAAAATAAAAAAACCCAGATTTTTACCACGTTTTCAGATTTTACCTCATTCTCATCCTGTTATTTACTTGTTTATTTTATGGCTTCTGTTTTTGTCTTACCTGCTTAATGGAATTGTTCTTCACCGGACTCGAACCCTGTCGTCGTGGTCAACTCCAATCTGCATCTCAAGTCCGCCGACGTACATGACAAGCTACCGGACAAACTGGTAACAGCGGAAAAGCCGTCCACATGCAGGTAAGTGGTCAACTGGTAAGCGAGAAAACAAACGGCATCATACCGCCCCGTAGCGTTTGTTTTAAAGATGAAATGCAGCCATACATAGCTCTGGCTACATGATTCATGATCTCCAGAAACGTATATAGGGCTATGTTTTCAGAATGAACCTATGTTAAGGAATTGTGTAGAACCATGCTTTTTTTTTTTACAGTAAATGATGCCAAAATGTTCAATTTTGGGTGAACGTCCCTTTAAGACAGCAGATGACATACAGTAGTCATCAGGGTTTCAACTTAAATTGTGTTCTTGTAACTCAAAAATGGTGCATGGCACTAGCAATGATGAGACAATGGGTAAAATTACTCAGATACTTGAATTGTGTAGTTTAAGTTTTGCAATTCAGTTTTTGTTTAAGCTGACCAATTTTAGTTTACTCTTGCAATTTAATTTCAACTCAGTGCATTTTATTTCCTTCCTCCTTAAACACATGAAATAGGGTTAACGGGAAGCAGACTAATCGTGTGTTTTACATGCAAAAAAAACAATGTGGATTTAATATTTTTGTCAGTTTAGAGATCTGTTGTTTTGGTTATACCACCATCTCTCTATTATATGGCTGATTGTACTGGCTGAATGCACGGATAATGTAAATAAGTACATTGTTTGAAACAGAAACATACAATCCATATAATAACGAATGACTGGCAGCTCTTTACCTGTTTTTTTTGTACCATATTTTATATGACCTGACCTGACCTAATTGATTCAAACTAATAAAAATCAATCAAGTATTACTGTTTTCAAAAACTCTATAAATCACATTTGTCAATGGTAGTGTATGCAATTTTAATTTATATGAATTTATAATCATAGTATAGAATGTAAGTCTGTATATAATATACATACGGCTGATTTAAAGTTCACAACTTCTCCCATATCTTTATGGAAGTGTGTGGTGTGCCAAAATAAGAATGTTATGAATTCTAGACCAATGACCAAAATTATGCATGCAGTCCCACAGATTCCAGCTTAATTATGATAAATGAATGAGTGGATTGTGATTACATGTGACCACTTAAATGGGCAATTCTTCAATGTGTCACACATTAACCCATGAAACCAAATAATGTTTGCCATGATAAATGTAAAGTTGTGATCCGACTGTCCTCATGTGGTATGTTTATGAGAGAATTAATGAACCTTGGAACAAATCCCAAGGCTGCCCGAATTTCTCAGCCAACAACGACCCAGTTATTAATAATTGTTTAATTAACACTGAGTCACACAAATACCTTTAATTGTGGTGTCTATGTAATTTGTCGCATCAACCTTGCATACGAAATCACAGCTGAAGTCAACTGTTTCTGAAATTCTTCTCTTTTACAGCATTTGTTCCTGACAAATGTTTTGACAGAGGATGGAGCCTGGCTATTGTTTGAGATCCCAGCATGCTTCTGGTTGCTTAGGAACCAGCAATAATGACCTGCTTTCCCCCTGTTACCCAAAGTTTTTAAAATCCCTTCTATCCTACGTAGGAAAATTGGTGGCACATTCTTGTTATGGCACTTTGTTTTCATCCCCTCATTGTTTTCATTGTAGCATTTTAATAGGTAAGATGTAAGTCTACATAAAGTCACTTTCACTCCCGAAACAGCAATAATCAATCCCTCTAGGACTTTTTTATTTTATTTTTAATATTAGCCTAAAATGCCTCTTGTGACTTGTGTTTTTCAAACGTATGCCATCATTTGTTTCAATTCTAGTGTTTTTCTGTGGAAATAAACCAAAATCTTGTAAAATGTTTCTTTTTTTTGACCTCGAAACACTGCACTCTCATTGAACTACTGAATAATAGAAATGCTTAGCCTATTTACCTTTTCCCACTTCTGTGTTTCAAATAATTTTACATCGAGTTTGTGGTACTTCTGTTAAAAGAACCTGAATGAATCACTGCAAATAAGTTTGCGCTACAAATAATCCATCTAGTGAAAATGGAGTGAGAGGTATATTTGACTTTCTGCTATTTTTATCTGCCATGAAAATAACATTACGTCTAGTATTTTAAAGTGACATTAGTATCGCGAGCATGTCTGTGGCCAAAGCTCTTTTAAGTTCCCTGTGCTCTGTTCCTCCATATTATTTTCTTTTTGTATTCCCTACAGTACAGTAATATTCAATATGCATGCGTAATATTGCTGCAGAAAGTTTAGAGTTTTTGGGGTTATTCATGGTCATGGTCATGGACTGAAAGGAATTTGTTAAAATTCTAATAAGCTGCCTTTTTAATATTTGATGGATGAACTTTAAGGAGAATGTCTCTACATTCTGTAGATCTCTTTTAGATAGTCTTAACAACCAGTCAGGACCTAATTTGACTTGCACCTTACCATGATGGACACTCATTGTTCTGAAGGCCACTGAAGTCCCACATAAAAACTATTAGTAATTTATAGTAAAGTACTCAAATTAATCTGCTGTGGTAATTCTACAGCATTCTACAGCCACTATAGTAATACAGTATAAACAGAATATCAATATTATTGTATTATACAGTAGTACAAATTGAAAGTATACTATAATATTTACTACAGTTAATCAGTTTAATACTACAGTACTCAACCCAGGCTCATTCTGAAAATATACCTCTATATACATTTCTGGAGAGCGCCAAATGCGTCCCAGGAGGTATGTTTTTTTTGCAGGTTTTGTTTTCACGAATCCACAAGAGGCCGCTGTGTACGCTTTTTGAGATCTCAAATTTCTCTCGCCAGTGCCACCTGCTCTTCTCCCGTAAGGAAATAAAAGGTCACTGACTGACCCAGCTTCCTCCTTCCCTAAACCCAACCAATAGTGTTTTCAAAAGCACCGATTGACCCACCCACCCACTTGCTCAAGCCCAACCGACAGTTTTAAAAAGCAATCCAGAAAAAGAAAAGCCCTTGCCTGAGTTTTACCACGTTTTCAGATTTAACCACATTCTCACCCTGTTTTATTTTTTGGCTTCTGTTTTTGTCTTACTCACTTTCTGGAACCGTTCTTTGCTGGACTCGAACCCTGTCGTCGTGGTCAACTCCTCTCTGCATCTCAAGTCTGCAGACGTACATTGCGAGCTAACTGGACACACTGGTAACAGCAGGAAAGCCGTCCATACAGAGGTAAGTGGTCAGCTGGTAAGTGAGAAAAGGAAGTGTCATACCGCCCCGTAGCTTTCATTTTAAAGAAGAAATGCAGCCATATGCTGGCTACATAATTCACGATCTCCAGAAATGTATATAGGGCAACGTTTTCAGAATGAGCCTATGTTGCGTGTAACACATTGTATTTAATACAAATAAATATAGTATTTATTTAATGTGGGGTCTTTTAGAGAACTGGTCCCCTGACTGAGCCTGGTTTCTCCCAACTTTTGTTCTCCATTTCTGGCAATTGGTGGAATTTTGGTTCCTTGCCACTGTTGCCTTTGGCTTGCTTGGTTGGCATCAGTAGAGCTGCTCTTCAGTGGATCATGCCAGTGACAGTTGTATTAAACTGAACTGAATCAGTAATACACTGTAAAAACTATTAATTTATTTACTTAAAATTCATACTTAAAACTAGTCTATTAGTTTATTTTTTATTTTTACTTTTACTAAAGTAAGTAAACCCATTGTCTTAAAAGCAGTGGTGCAAAGTAACAGATTACAAATACTCAAAGTACTGTACAGTCGTGGCCAAAAGTTTTGAGAATTACATAAATATTGTAAATTGGAAAAGTTGCTGCTTAAGTTTTTATAATAGCAATTTGCATATACTCCAGAATGTTATGAAGAGTGATCAGATGAATTGCATAGTCCTTCTTTGCCATGAAAATTAACTTAATCCTGAAAAAACTTTCCACTGCATTTCATTGCTGTCATTAAAGGACCTGCTGAGATCATTTCAGTAATCGTCTTGTTAACTCAGGTGAGAATTTTGACGAGCACAAGGCTTGAGATCATTATGTCAGGCTGATTGGGTTAGAATGGCAGACTTGACATGTTAAAAGGAGGGTGATGTTTGAAATCATTGTTCTTCCATTGTTAACCATGGTGACCTGCAAAGAAACGCGTGCAGCCATCATTGCGTTGCATAAAAATGGCTTCACAGGCAAGGATATTGTGACTACTAAGATTGCACCTAAATCAACAATTTATAGGATCATCAAGAACTTCAAGGAAAGAGGTTCAATTCTTGTTAAGAAGGCTTCAGGGTGTCCAAGAAAGTTCAGCAAGTGACAGGATCGTCTCCTTCAGCTGCGGGATCGGAGTGCCACCAGTGCAGAGCTTGCTCAGGAATGGCAGCAGGCAGGTGTGAGCGCATCTGCACGCACAGTGAGGCGAAGACTTTTGGAAGATGGGCTGGTGTCAAGAAGGGGAGCAAAGAAGCCACTTCTCTCCAAAAAAAACATCAGGGACAGATTGATCTTCTGCAAAAAGTATGGCAAATGGACTGCTGAGGACTGGGGCAAAGTCATATTCTCCGATGAAGCCCCTTTCCGATTGTTTGGGGCATCTGGAAAAAGGCTTGTCCAGAGAAGAAAAGGTGAGCGATCAGTGAGTGATCAGTCCTGTGTCATGCCAACAGTAAAGCATCCTGAGACCATTCATGTGTGGGGTTGCTTCTCATTCAAGGGAGTGGGCTCACTCACAATTTTGCCCAAAAACACAGCCATGAATAAAGAATGGTACCAAAACACCCTCCAAAAGCAACTTCTTCCAACAATCCAACAACAGTTTGGTGAAGAACAATGCATTTTCCAGCACGATGGAGCACCGTGCTATAAGGCAAAAGTGATATCGAAGTGGCTCGGGGACCAAAACGTTGAAATTTTGGGTCCATGGCCTGGAAACTCCCCAGATCTTAATCCCATTGAGAACTTGTGGTCAATCCTCAAGAGGTGGGTGGACAAACAAAAACCCACTAATTCTGACAAACTCCAAGAAGTGATTATGAAAGAATGGATTGCTATCAGTCAGGATTTGGCCCAGAAGTTGATTGAGAGCATGCCCAGTCAAATTGCAGAGGTCCTGAAAAAGAAGGGCCAACACTGCAAATACTGACTCTTTGCATAAATGTCATGTAATTGTCGATAAAAACCTTTGAAACATATGAAGTGCTTGTAATTATATTTCAGAACATCACAGAAACAACTGAAACAAAGATCTAAAAGCAGCTTAGCAGTAAACTGTGTGAAAACTAATATTTGTGTCATTCTCAAAACTTTTGGCCACGACTGTAATTGAGTAGTTTTTCTCAAGGTACACACTAAAAAATGTGTACTTTTACTTTCCCTTGAGTACATTTTTAGTGCAGTATCAGTACTTTTACTCCACTACTTTCCTTTCACCTGCAGTCACTACTTTATTTTTTCTTGTCTATGGGGATTGGCTAAGTAGAAAAATCAGTCCTGTGATTCCCGTCCAATCAAATCGCACATAGAAAGTTAATCGCATCATACTGAACAACCTCAAGACATGAGGTGCTTTTTAAATGCAGCAAACTGTTTGAAAGCATTAAAAGTGTCCAAGGAGACAGCCAAAATCTTTACACGCAATTACCCAGAGACTGTTTACAGTCTGAAAATTGCCAAATAGTCTTAAACAATAACTTAATATTCTACAGAATGTTACGTTTACACACACACACACCAGCACAAATTGCATATACACTACTCTACTAATGCACTACTCACTACTCTTGGGTACTTTTAAAAGGGCTACTTTTTACCCATACTTTGAGTAATATTTACAACAGATACTTTTACGCTACTTAAACTACATTAATGGTTCTTTTAATGGTACCACTGCTTAAAAGTGACTATGTCATGACGTCTGAATGAAACATTTCCCCGCCCTCTTGTTGTACGCACAGACCTGGGAAAAGAATTGTAACAGATTGCGGAGAATGAGATTGAATTATGACCTAAAGATGCTCTGCACTGTAGGGAAAATAATGTTTTACTGCCTACAGATGCGATCAATAAATGGTAAAAATTAATTTTCACAACAATACCACAGCATAACCAACCATGTGCTGTGTTCCTGTCATTTTTTTCATGACTGCTACAGCAACCTACCTTAACATAGAATTCACCAGTCGTTTGTTACTAAAAGAAGCACCAAAGACTATTGATGTACATGGCACTTTGTTAGACCTTGACAGGGAATTTGTCAGTACCCAGTTTCTTAGGACCAGCTTTTTCTTTCTCTGAATGACAACCTGTAATTGTGACTGTACGTGTATCCTCTATGTTCATTGTTGCATTCAAAATATGTATTTAGTTGTATGTGTTGTGCTCACTCCATGCAGCTTGTAGCTCTCTGGTTGACTGGCTATGAGACCATTCAAGTGTAGTGTCTAAAACCATGTGGAAAACATGATGCATGCCACTTTCATTACCAATTTCAATGCGCTTCTAAGCGTGCTCCTGTGGCATCTGTCGTTACAGGCCACCATCAGCTGTGCTTTCACACCAAATGTGGAAAACACTGCGCTGCTCTCATTTCAATGGTTTGACCCTCACTGACCAGAATGCACCTCCAATTTTTGCTGGGTCTAATAATACTGAATCTACTAGATGTCATTGTTTTTACTTGGAGTTATGATGATGAATAAAGAAATATGCTTGTGTACAAACTGCAGTGGGTTCATGAATATAATCTGTTCCATGGATGCTTGTTGCTTCAGCATTGTCTTGATAAGCAGCAATGGGCATAACTTTTCTGCATGCAGTAAACCAATCACAACAGACTGGGTCATTTGACCAATCACCTAGATTAGCGTCATGCAAAGGAGGATTTGGAAAAATGAATGGCTAAACAAATCATATGGGATAATTAGGTAAATAAATTCATATCATAAGACAATGAAAGTGTTTTTTGACCTTGCATGCATATCAGTCTGTTGTTGGGGACTCCCAAAACCAAACTAGATGACCTTTTATAATCCATAATAGGTGCACTTTTATAATTTGAAGGCAACAGGTTTACTCACTTGTTAAGTAGTCAACTAACTGCTTTAAAAGCAACAGGCTTGTTTTTAAAGTTAAGTCATCTAGCTTTTTACAGTGTAACTAGAACTACAGCAGCATTCTACAATGCTATCTGCCTAATATACTAAATATGTCCCACAAACTGAAATATTGTTAATCATTTTCCTTTTCATTCATGTAAATCGGGTTTGACACAATCTTCATTGAGCGAAGCGCTAGAGAAATAAAGGTGACTTGTCTTAAAACCACCTCATTTTTTCAAACATTTCGCTGATTGTTGTACATTTTAATGGACGTTGCTCCCATAATTTACACAAATCCTCATGGGGTGCATGTAAAATGGTGGATATACTTTACACTGGAATGTCATATTAACCATGTAAGTAACCATGATTGTGACTTTCTACAAAGGGTGTGATGGGACAGTGAGAGTCAAGGTGACCCTTTCTCTGATTTATGGGCTGTGGTTGTCAAGCCCCCACAGGAGGAGATTTGTCATCCGTGTCCCACCCGTGTTGAGTTACTGGTTCTCCTGTTTGGGCATCGCTGGCATAATAGCACAGATTATGAGATTCTATTTCATTGTGGTGAGTGGTATTGGGTATGAGTACGTACACAAATTTAAAAATGGCATCTGAGCTACATTATTCCCAGCAGTCCTTGTACATGCATTGTATGACTGATTGTATCATAAAAAAAAAACTTCTGTAGATTTTAATTGTAAGTATTCAGTCCTTTTTTGGTTTTGTTTAAACGAGAAACTAGTAAAAAAATAATAAAATGATTAAATATATGTAATCGTTGTATGTATATGAACTGTTGTTGAATGCATTTAATATACTGTAATTACATTATTGGCAAGAAATTGTTATTTGATGTATTTAATTAAGTTTTTGGTATAAGGTGTCAGCTACATTTTACATCAATCAATCAGTCTATCAATCAATCAATCAATCAATCAATCAATCAATCAATCAATCAATCAATAAACAGATATAAAACAGCATTACATATAATTAAATCATCCACATGAACTGTTTTAATGCTATGAAGTCTGATGAAGTAAAGTTGTGTCTCTCTATATACAAGATTTTCAAACTTAAACTAACCTTCTGATGATTTATGTGGGATTTCAGAGACTTCTTGACCCTGACACCCAATTGCATATGTATGCACTATTTGATGCTGTTTGAAGTCTAAAAATTGCAGGTAGAGTGTTCACACACAAAAAGGGCAAAAGAAAAAGTGCATTTTGGGTAACACACTTATTTAAATGAAAAAGAAAAAAGTGTGGAATGTTGGACACATGCACTCAGCTGTCATAGCTTTAATTAGGTAGTGGAGGTGACAGGGCTTTCAGACTCTGATGATAAATGACAATATAAAATTATAAAGTTTATACACTAGAGTAAACGTTTAGTTATACAGTTTTAATTAAAGTTAGACAGATTTAATACTTTCAGTATTTACTAAATATGTACAGAGAAGAATAGCACTCAATTTTGGCTGACCTCACTGAACATGCATGCACAGGAGTTTCCAGGTTAGGCGCAAATTTTATGGGAGGGGAGTATTTAAACAAAACATGCTACACGATTTACTAACGTTTACACTCCTTAAATTACAGTTATTTGTGCCATTATTTAATGTCTAAAGAAAGTATATCTTAAATGACTGCTGGAGGATGCACCGCAGTGAACAGAGAGCGCATGGTATATGGTAGATTATTTTAGGACATAGTTGCTGTCCATTTGTGAAGTCTTTCACCTTTGCATGCAATAAATTTTTATCTTGTGGTCACTTATATTAAGCTTGTCTATTTTATGAATATGCCAATTCCTTGGCAAATAAATTGTCCTAAATGAAATAAATCTCTATTTTTACTCAATATGTGTACCATAAATCCTTTTTTATGAAGTTTGTCAAACACCTCTTTTTTTTATAAAAAAATACCCCTAATCTAAGCACCCCACATATTTGTCACCCCTTAAAAAGCCTATCAAAAACAAGCATTTAAATAATCACATGTGAATAATTTTTTTTGTATATTTTAATAAACTAGCCTCACATACTTTATCATTGTTCTTACAGTACGCCGACCAAAAGTATCACCTGCTCTGCATTTATATGGCCAATAACAAAATAAGCTCATGAAACCGAGAGTGCGTTAGCCTCCCATAAAGTCCCCTGCTGACATTAATAACAACACTACGCATGTAATTACATTTTCAGGAAATAACCACGTAGCCTCAAACAATACAACTCATGCAGGTTCATGGAGGGTCAGTTAAATGAAAGAAGTGGTGGCGTTACATAAGCGCCGCCATCAGCGCAAGCTAAACTAGCATTACATAAACGACTGAGTGAAGCTTGTCAGACGCCCTCGTTTTCATGGGAGAACTTGTGTGCCAAGAGCTCACCTCAGAGTCGGCAGATCTGAGCCATCACTGGGTAAAGAAGCTAAATAAAGACAGGCCTATCAGCCGCACTCCCCGAGGACAAGCCGAGGAAAGGTGGGAGAGCTGATCTGAATATGCGACTGGGCGGGAGGCGCGCTGAGCGACGTAAGGAAGAGGATTAGCTGCTGATCTCTTGTTGTTGTTTTGCATGGCTGTCTTACAGGAGCTCCAGGATGAGGCTGACGGCTCCGGGCTCGCCTGTCCACACCCCCACACAAACACTCGGCTGACACACACTGCCTTTGCGTTCGCCAGGTTTTTCCAGGAACCGAGGAAATAGAGTGAGTGGATAGGAGTGGGTGTCGTCTGTAACTTATTTGCATCCGCACTGAGTCTGCTTTCTGTGGCTGAGGTACAGACATCAATAGGACGAAAAGCATGAATATGGAAATGAGAGAAGTTCTGCTTTAAGTGCCAATGACCCACGTGAAGATGCGCATGACCTTTTCTTTTAGATGTTTTCTCTTCTTTTCAAAGCGCTCACACCTGATGCGCAGGGGCGTCTGCTAAACGATGCTCTTCTACTAGAGTTTAACTTAAAGTAAGGTCTTTTAAAATATTTAACGCTACGCTCTAAATAAAGATGGTTCTTTAAAGCAGTGGTTGGTTCCCAACCTAGGGGTCGCAATCTGCACTAGGGGTCCCCAAAGAATTATGAGGGGTCACCAAATTCATTTTAGTTTGAGGGATATAAGTAGGAATGAAGCAGATTCCAGATGGTTAAAATTACACAGAGTAAGTGAGCGGAGTGGACCGGGAAGAAGCATTTTCGATCCACTTCAGCTTTACTACACTGTAAAAAATGCTGGGTTCCACACAATCAATTTGTGTTGGGACAACACGAAGGAATTAAGTTAACTTATTAGTTTTTACAAATCGAAGTTGATTAAACATAACACAATTAAGTTGCCTCCAAATAAAACTCAATAATTGGTTTGTTTCAGCTCATTTTAAATAAGTAGTTTGAACAAATGTCAAACATAATTTTCTGAGTGTAGCTCCCACTCCTTGCTCATTCGGCACTCCATCCTCACCTGCTTTCCACTCAATAATCGCTCCATGGTAAATAACCTAAGTAAAACTGGCCACAGTAGCCTGTGTCAAATGGCCCAGAATTATCAGGCTTTGCTGAAAGGCTGGTTATTTCAACTGGTACGAGAGATTTTAAAGGAAATTTAAATCCCTTAATATTAAAGTCAGCGTGAAATCAAAATTAAAACGGTTTATTTTCCTAGTGCACATTGTTATTATTTAGGTGAACAATTAATCCATGCAAATAATCCACTGTCTGACCATTTGCTTCAGTGATTGGAGTGCCTGTCCTTCTCTGTTAATGTCAGTTTGACGGCTTCAGCCAAAATATTCTACACCAATAGGCTTTTTATTTTTTGTTTGGCAAAAAATAAATAATAAAAATAATAGAGACATGTCTCTCTATATATACCTATGCATCATAAGACATACATACATACAACATAATAATTAAACACCAAATCCTCTACATATTAAAAAAGTGCAATATACTGTCATTTCTCAACTGCTTGAAGTGTCAGTTTTTTTTATCCTCAGTATTGATTTAGATTAAAAGTGAGTTATTATTAATGACAAGCTTTTCAATAAAATTAAATATTATGTTAGATGTTTTACAGTATACTGTAGGTATTAAAAGAAGCACATTTCTTATTTAGTATATCAGTGAAGAGGTTCTTACTGGGACAGTGAGGGTACACAAAACAACACCATTTGGGAAATGCTGTCCTGAAAGATCTGAAGTGGTGGAATGAATTTCAGTACCGTTCAAAGAATAAGCGTATCAAAGGGCCGCGGTCTGCTTATTTTGCTTTCAGGAAAGTAGGTTGGCATAGTGCTTCAGTCATGGAGCATCCTTAAGAGGCTTGGTGCGATCCAATTAAAAAGAGCTTCCTAGTGGCTGTCAATGCAGCCAGCTCTGCTTCTTGGTTAAACAGGAGAGTCCTGTTCTCCAGCCACCCACTAAGGCAGCTCAAAGACCGCCAAATCTGTTTTCATCACCCCTCATCACGATCTGTCATGTTAATATAAAGCATGTGAAGGTTATCAGCTTAATTAAATAACCACAAAAGAACTGACAGAATTAAAATACAGATGTAGACAGTCTCTCTCTCTCTCACTTACACACACATTATGCAAAAAAGCCAATTTCATAGCATGCACATGAAAGGGGAATTTACATAAGTTTTTTTTTTCTTCTTAAATCAGAGCATTTATATTTCTGTTAAAATTAATTTAAACCATTTTAAATGTCTCATATTGGTAACAATTTACTTTACAGTCTCTGTGAAATCCAAATGTATGTTGTTTGTTTAGCATGCATTGTTATTCTTTAAGGCTCAGTGGTTAGCACTGTCGCCTCACAGCAAGAAGGTTGCTGGTTTGAGCCCCGGCTGAGTCAGTTGGCGTTTCTATGTGGAGTTTGCATGTTCTCCCCGAGTTCACGTGGGTTTCCTCCAGAGTCCAAAGACATGTGCTATAGGTGAATTGAAGAAACTAAATTGGCTGTAGTGTATGTGTATGCTGGATGGGCATCCGCTGTGTAAAACATATGCTGGATAAGTTGGTGGTTCATTCCGCTGTGGCGACCCCTGATTAATAAAGGGACTAAGCCGAAGGAAAATGAATGAATGAAAGTTAACAATTAATTAGTGCAAGTTAGTCCACTGCAAAAATAAAATGTTTTGGTAATCCTCAATCAAAGTCTGACCATTTGCTTCCTTGTTTGGAGAGGTGTTTCATTTCTGTTGATGTCAGTTTGACGACTTTAGCCACACTATTCTTAACTATGCCCCTCTTACTGTTAATTTGCTATGATAAAATGATGCGCAAATGACCCCCTACTCAATATACCATTTCAGTTGGAAGTACATCAACATACTGAAAAAAAAAAAGTCTCAGCAACCTCCAGACGTTACGCAGATGTTAAAATCGCATTAAATCAAAACTTACTCTTCTTATTTTTATATATAGTAGTGCTTGTTATAAACAATGTATCTGTGAACTTTGATATTTTATAAAAGTTAATTTGCCCTCAGAATCTTTAATTAAAGACAAAATACCTTCCCTCTCCCCTCAAAATTACTTTCCTTCACTTCTGGTCTCAGGTATGGAATATCTTTAGGGCGGAGCTAACTGTGCATATTTCATTTCTGCCCTGCCTATGGGAGGCAGTGGATTGTATATTATTCGATTCCATCTATAAAATTTAGCTCCTCATTCTCATCATCATTGGGCATCTGAAAACATTCTGCTGACAGTGTTTCTGGTGGACAGTCATCCTCCAGTATAAACTGGAATTCAAAAAGTCCTCCTATTTGCTACCAACACTCATCTTCCAACGATCCAATCAGTTCCCAAATAACAAAATCATGCACTGCCCTATCAATTAGATGTACGTCACGATAGGGGAAAAAAGAACAATCTTAACTTCTGTTTCATGCCAAATTTAATACTAATTAGATTAGCTTTCATGCCAATCTGCGTGTGTGTTTGCACTGAGCTAATTCAGAAAGGTACACAAACTATATAAGCTAAATATGCCATTACATATCATTCCATGAAATTACCCATTGAAAAGAAAAACTGAAACCTTGGCAACATTTTCCTTTTACTCTTTGAGGCACAACAGATTGACTGGCAGGTAGATCATCCTGTCTTTCTCTTGCTCTCATTTTAACCACATTTTATGGTCCTGACCCTTGTACAAGACATTGTTCATTTATTGCTTATTATTGTGAATTATTGAGTAATTATTGATTGCTGTCAGTATGAGGAGACTTTTTAAAAAGTAAAACAAAATGCTTGAGGGAAAAATGGCTTTTCTTTATTTTAATTAATCAACAATATTAAAGGGATAGTTCACCCAAAATTTCAACATTACCCCATAATTTACTCTCCCATGTGTGGTTATAAACATTTATGATATTCTTTCTTTATATGAACACAAAAGACGATATTTTTAAAAAATGCCTGACTTCCATAGTAGAAAAAAGCAATACTATTGGAATCAGTAGACGTCAGCTACCAGCATTCTTCAAAATATCTTCTTTTGTGTTTTTGACATTTAACAACATAGTAGTCTGTACTTATTAAAATAATTCAAATAATAAGTGATCCTACTAAATTTGATTACATTTTCAATGATGGAAAAAACTTCAGGCTGACAAATGGGTTTGAAGGATAGTAGCAAAGTACAGATTTAAAATGACAATTAATGACCATTTTGGGGCTGCACTGTGATCTTATTTTCCCCCTTAAAACTATATTGATTTTCTTTAAAAGCGGTTATTGCTCTGTTTTTACTGGAACACCAGATAAAAAACACTGATTATGAAAATGATTTTTGGCCATTGCAGTGCCGTCATCTACACTGGAGAAAAAAAAAAGCAAGCATCTCCAACCATTCTGTGCTTCTTCCCGGCTTCAAAGATCCCATCTGGTGGATAGCAGGCTGAGCGATGAACTGTGTTTGTTTTAAATACATTCTGAAAGCCCTCTGGCCGTCTGGCAAAATCAGATGAGTCACAGAGAGGTGAACGAGGCGATAAGAGCGGGATGAAACCGCATCTTTCAATCCTCTCTCCGCTAGCATCGCGTTGAGAGTCACCCCCCATTAACCTGAGAGATATTGCCTGGATCCTCTCTGGCCGCTTTAGGGCCGCTACAATAGAAACAGGATCAAATAACCCTTCACGCCTAAAGTAGCTACCGCAAGCACCTTTCCACCTTTTTTTCTACGCCCCATAATGATTTGCGTGAATTATGGGAGCAACTTACATTAAACTGAAACAATGATTGAATTGTTTTTTTAAAAATTGGGGAGAATTAAGTGATGATATTCTCATCGTTTGAATATTAAAAGACTTATTAGGAATAACAAATTTCTTTCAGCAGACCACGAATTACCCCAAAAACTCTTTCTGCGGCAATATTATGGATGGACTGTACAGTATATTGAATTTTACTGTGCTGCAGGGAATACAAAGAGAAAATAATACAGAGGAAGGAAAATGGTGAACGCAAAGTCATGCTTATGATATTAATGTCACGTTAAAATACTAAACAATGTAATTTTCGTGATAGATAAAAATAAAGAACAAAGTCAAATGTGCCACTTACTCTGTTTCCACAGTGTACTGTACATGGATTATTTGTAACAAAACCCTCAATAAAATGTATTTTTGTTTAATATATTTTATTTAGTTTCAACTTTCATATGCCACAATATATTTCCAAGTCAAGAAAATACTATATATAATATTTCCAACCTTGCAATATGTTGTAGATCTAATATGTTACTTAACATCAAAAATAGCATTCTAAAATAGTTTAGGGGAAAATTAATATATCTAGTGTACAGCTGCACAAATTATTTACAGCTATTCAAAATAAAGCTGTGATTTATGTCTGTTATGGTGGCAGTCAGTTTTTTTTTTAAGTAGGTTGCTTTAGACATTTTAAACATTAAAATCTATTATATTAATGTATCTTCTTAGAAAATTATTACGCAAATATATTTATAAGTGCTTTTCAATATTCATATATGTACAAATGCTTATATATATATATATATATATA
>CAIGQV010018257.1:2383625-2404779 GCA_903798115.1 Danio jaintianensis | reverse complement strand
CTGGAAGGGCATCCGCTGCGTAAAACATATGCTGGATAAGTTGGCGGTTCATCCCGCTGTGGCGACCCCAGATTAATAAAGGGACTAAGCTGAAAAGAAAATGAATGAATGAATGAATGAATGAATGTTCAGATCATGGTGATGATTTAACTGACAAAATTATGATCGATGACTATAATTTTTTGATATATTGAGTCCTAACATGGAAGGATCGTCATTACGTTATCACAGATGACATCATTATGTTGTAGCGTAAAAGAATCGGTGATCTGTTTTTTTGAACCGGTTCATTGAATCAAACAGTCCGAAGGATCCGGTTAATGGAAAAGATCCAATCTTCCCATCACTACTGTAAACTGTGGTGTATTGCAGTGTAATTGTGGGAGGTGAGTGATTAAACGAACACAACAAGATAAGTTTCCAAACAACAATTTTACAAAGGGTGTTTAATTTGAAGAAACAGCTAAAAAAAATAAAAAATAGAAAGTACTGTGAATTTGCAGATGTAGTGGCTGGTGCAACCATGAATGGATCCCAGGTGTACGTATGATGCTCGTCCAAGTGAGGTGAGTATTTACTCCTTTCTCTCCACTCAAAAAGCATCTTGTGATTCTTTTCAGGTGCTAATGACCGACAGCTGTGATGTGCTGATTACGGTGTCTCCATGGTGATGTTGAACTTGCATCAGGTGGCTCACAACAGTAATGTACCAACCATATAGTTGTAGAAAACTGCAGTATTGGGTAATTTGTTTATATTGCTATAGTTGTGTTGTTTAAAAACACTATAGTATTAACTATAGTATTTTTTATACAGGCTGGGAAAAATCTGAAAATGTTTTCAAATTTTTATCAGTAGTGCTTTTATCTCGTTTAAGTTTTTATACTGTTCAGAATATACGCTAATCGCAACATATGCTTTAAAAATGGCTCTTTCACTCTTGTTCAGACCAAGTCCTCATATTATAATAATTCCCTTTCAAGGCAACTCGTGGTGCATCAGAATGGTGCTATGATGCAGCTATTCAAGTTTTGACGCAGCGTTCTGTTCCCTGTTTGGGAACCATTTTTACATGCCTAACCTGATACTTTTTGCAAGAATCATGTGACACTTAAAGCTGGAGTATTAATTCTGGAAATTTATCTTTGCTATCACAGGAATAAATTACACTCAAAATACTTCAAATAGGAATTTTTATTTTTAAACACTAACAATATTTATATTGCTGGGCAAAGATTAATCGTGATTAATCTCATCCAAAATAAAAATGAGTTTTGACACCATTTATGTGTTTTTCATGTTTATTTCTATAGTTCTTTTTTACATACATATTTAAATGTATAATTTCTGTAATATTTTATATCTAAATATAATGAACATTTTCTCAAATATATACATGTATGTGTGTATTTATATATACATAATACATACACTACACACACATATATTGTGTCAAAACAAACTATTATTTTGGATGTTATTAATCACGATTCATTTTTGCCCAGCACTAAATATTTCTATTGTATAATATTACAATTTAATATAGTTTTCGCTTTATTTTTGTTAAATCACTGCAGCCTAAAACGTGACTCAATAACATAAAGAAATTATAATTGCTCCAAACCTTTGACCAGTACACTCACAAATATCTATACAGCCCATAACCATCAGATTTCCATTTAAGTTTTATTGTAAATGGAGTTCTAAGAAGCTTGTTCCTTGGCGACCGAGGACTAGATTTATGTATTCTTAGCTGCACCTGCAGTGATGTGATAAATGCACAGTATTATATGGAGCTCTGGTAAGACTGCACCTACTTAAAATGTAAAAGCAATGTAATATTCTCCACATACATTTTAAACAGAATATTTTGGGACCAACTTATAGAGTAACTTTGGCTGCTTTGGTATGGCTTTATAAGCCACTGGATTTATCTCTTTGTTTACCACAAACTGCACATGAGCTCATAAAATACAAAAGCCCACCTTTTGGAGGATTGCTGATTTGTATTCGCCATCTGCAGGATTACTGCAGCATAAAAGTCTGACAATATACACAAACTAAACTAAAATGCATGCTAAAATGCATATATATGCGTATATACAGCTGTTTAGCTGTATCTTGAACTAAATGAGCACTGTGCTACGTCATTATGTTATACATATATATATATAATTATGTAAACATAATTAACAAAATCATTAAGTCTATTTAGTTTTATTTAAACATACCTTAGTGGTATCACGGTGGCACAGTGGGTAGCAAGGTCACTGGTTCGAGCCTCGGCTGGGTCAGTTGGCATTTCTGTGTGGAGTTTGCATGTTCTCACCGTGTTCGCGTGGGCTTCCTCCGGGTGCTCCGGTTTCCCCCACAGTCCAAAGACATGCGGTATAGGTGAATTGGGTACATTGTCCATAGTGTATGAGCGTGAATGAGTGTGTATGGGTGTTTCCCAGTGATGGGTTGCAGCTGGAAGGGCATCCGCTGCGTAAAACATATGCTGGATAAGTTGGCGGTTCATTCCGTTGTGGCGACCCCAGATTAATAAAGGTACTAAGCCGAAAAGAAAATGAATGAATGAATGAATAATACCTTAGTATTAAAACACTTTATGTAGAAATCACTATTTTCCTCTCCATATGCACCAAACATCTTATAAGCACCCCATGCTTCTTGGAAAACATTGTGCAAGTGTGCTCCACACAATTGAGTGAGCTTGACAAACCACCTTTTGGTTATACTCTCTCTGGTATGCACCAGACATTTTTTTTGACCAACACTCAATGTTTTTGGGAAAACATTTTGCAATTCTTAGTGTGCTTCACTAGACTTGACTTGACTTAGGCTCACTTGTAAGTCGCTTTGGCTAATAGTGTCTGCTAAATTAATAAATGTAAATAAATAAATGTAAAGTCATCACATTAACAGCTATGTAAACTAAATGTGGTTCTAAAAGAAAATTCCTCCCAGAAGTATGTTCATTTAATCTAGCTGTTCACAATGAACAAAGTTTGTATAGTACATAAATGATAGCTTCACTTTTGTAACAAATATTCCACCATTTCTCTGTCTCCACCACTTTATTTCCATTTTTATGTAGATATCAGTGATATAATTTGAAAGAAGCTGAATAATATCCAAATGGTATCTTTATGTAGATATTATGAATATGAAGTAGTTTGCAGGCGTACGCAGAGCAGAGTCTTGTGCTTGAGTCCATGGACAGCAAGCACAAAATTGTTTACCCTCATTTCATGCTAGGATTACATTAACATTGTGAACTTGTGAACTTTTATTTGCATCACAATTAGAATACAAAACCCAGCAAAGCTTAGTGTTACATCAGACCGCATACACATGGTAATTCAGTTAGAAGTGCAAGACATAACCATAGCCCGTGGCTTGACACTGTTCTAAAACAAGTGGATGATGAAATTAATTCTTGCTAGACTAGTTTTGGTCTACTACTTCCAAAGCCATCTGGGACATTGTCTTTTAACAACCTGAAGGTGGGAAGAGGAAACGCTCAAGATGCAGTCCATTGCGTCTTATTTGAATGGGTGTGTTTTGTCACTCTGTACAGATGTGAGAATATAATATGTGCAATGAATCGAGGGCAGAGAGTAAAAGCTAACATTTCTGTCTGAACACTCATAACATAACATAAAAATCCTAATTCTGATTCCCAATATTCTACTGTGACAGTCATATAAATCAAATGACGCTCTCTGTTTGCAAAGGCCACAATGCTTCTTCATAGACGCACCTTGAATAATACTCAATCAGTGTCTGGCTGTCGTTGTGGATTAAATATGAATGACTAAAGTAATGCATTTCATTCAGTCAGGTTCACGTCTGTGGGCATGTAAACAAGGTATTGAAATATGACAGCTGAAATACTGAAATATTAACCTTTTTGCGAGTAAAACAAATGGCGAGACCTTTATAAATCATTAATGTAACAGTTTAATTTAGCTGTATTTTTACTGTAGAAGAAGTCGCTACAATCCCTGCATGCAAATTCATTCATTCATTCACTTTCTTTTCGGCTTAGTCCCTTTATTAATCAGGGGTCACCATAGTGGGATGAACTGCCAACTTATCCAGCATATGTTTTATGCAGAGGATGCCCTTTTAGCTGCAACCCATCACTGGGAAACACCCATACACTCTCATTCACACACATACACTATGGACAATTTCAGCTTACCCAATTCACCTATTGCGCATGTCTTTGGACTTGTGGGGGAAACCGGAGCACCTGGAGGAAACCCACACGAACACGGGGAGAGCATGCAAACTCCACACAGAAATGCCAACTGAGCCGATGCTCGAACCAGCAACCTTCTTGCTGTGAGGCGACAGCGCTACCCACTGCGCCACCCCTGCATGCAAATATTCATGTCAATTCAGAAATAAACTGTTTCTCAGAAGCATCAACTTCAGTATAGTTGCAAGTTGTGTATTTACTATAGGGCAGGATTCCTCAATTAGTTTTCACTAAGGGCCAAATTCGGCCAACAATATAATCCAAGGACCGCTGATCAGTGTTATGTCCGCAGTGTTTGCCCTGTTATTATTAATATCATCATTACTTATGTTTTTGCTTCAATTGTTGTTTTTGTTAAAGGTCATAAAAATTTTAAAAATTTTGGAACTTTATTGAACTTACAACAGTTATTCAGTCAAGAGCAATGAATGATTTCATTATCGTTTGTTGTTTGATTAATATTAAAAACAGACTAGCAGGAATAGGAGGTGAATCCACTGATGCATCACACTGAGAAAATTACAGACAACACATAATTCCTTGAATGTTTATGTTCTAAAACATAACTGATTGAATACTTGTCAAGTTGGGCACGTTGCCATTATTATTGGACATAATTGAGTTTTGCCGCTCAGATGCAAGATTTAATTTGCGTGTCGCAACATTCTTTTACAGGTTCAGATGAGGCTTTTCTCAGATCTATAATAGTTGTCATCACACCTTGAGGTTCAGTGTTTAAATAACAAAAGCTTATGAATTTATTTTAAACATGGCCAGCGGCATCCAGAGTACAGTGTAAACTCAGTCCGAGATTACAATAAGTGGCTCTGTTTTGTCCACTGCTTCGGGTTGTGATCATGGTGGTGTGTTCAGTTCTCATTATTGTATTTTTGCATCTAGATGGATAAAATCCAGAGCACAAATTTCACTTACACATTGCTTTTATTTTCATGTAAATGCGTCCATAACTTTAGCGTTCATGACTTTAGCCCATGTGGCTCACAGGTCGCCTATTGAGGAACACTGCTATTGTTATGTGAGAGCGCTGGACAATGGAGTTGAGGATCCAAATGCAGTTTTATTAAGAGAATTGTCTAGCAAGCAAGGTTAAAAACAGGAACGAACAGGTGTATCCAGAGTAATCCAAAGCGTGGTCGGTAAACAGTCAAATGGTCGTTAACAAAGAAACAAAGCAAAGGCACGACAAGACAAGGGAAACGCGTCGTAATGATCACTAAACAGATAAACAAGACTCAGCCATGATGTGTGTGTGTGCTGTCTTTATAGTCAATGAAATCAGTCCATAATGATCTTCTGGCTGTGTGTGTGTAATCAGTGGGAAACAGGAACCGGTGTGTGTGAGGTGCATGCTGGGAGTTGTAGTTCGTTAACGTGGCGTGTGTGTAGTTCTCCAGCGATCGCTGGTGATCGTAACAGCTATAGGGTGACCCAATTTTCCATCGCTGAAAGTTTCTGACATGCAAAAATAGTATAAACTTGTCCTCCAACCTATACAACCATATAAGTAATATTTCCCTATTACCCATATGAGCATTTATTTAAATGGTGTCCCTACTGGTAATAACTTATCATGTAGCTATTGCTACATGATATGGCATGCATGCTCCCCGGACGTCTTTGGCTACTGCTCAGCACTTTGCACCTTTGCTTTTTGCATTTTATTCTCTATTTTAGCTCCAGCCTATCAACACAGTGCACAAACCGCACAGCTTGGACACCAACATTGAATCTACAAACTTTCTGAAATAGAACTTTACTGCTAAAAGTCGATTTTTTGACTAAAAACCTCCCTCTACCAGCAGCTTAAATTCCTGAGATTAGAAACACAGGTAAATTATCAGGTGAAAATTTCATCAGATGAAAATGCCTAGTCGCTCAGAATCTCCCAGCTGCACAAACCGCCACAGAATATCTAGTAATAATTATAATAATCTATTAATAATATTTTTCTATCTTGCCACCACGCCTGTGTTGCCACCCTATAGACAGCCACCACGTTTATCTATGCATTCACCAAACCTGGTTATAGTAGCACAACATGGGTACAATTTGAATGAACTGTAAAGCAGGTTCTGCCAATGCATAAATGTAAATTTCATTAATTGAAAATGGAAAAAATTGTGTCAAAAATGGCTTTCAAAAACACATTTTGTTTTATGTATCCTGCATTTTGATTGGTTTTGCTGCTCGTACATAATTTCATGACACCACATGCAACACAACACTATCATTGTTTTATGCCAGCTACAGAGTGCTTATACTATAGGTCATAATAAGCTGCTTACACAAACACTCATTTGGTAATTTTTACATGATAAAACTTTCAATCAAGGGGACTTAATCATGTCACAGAATATTTAGAAAAATAAACCTACTTTTCAATGACATTTTCATGTCAATCAGTGTAAAGTAGTTTGCAAAAAGTATGCAAGAGTTTAAATGCTAGAGTTCCAGCGCAAAGTTTTGGGAATGACTTCTTTCTGAAAGTAAAAAGCTGTTTTTGTGTTAACAGACAATAAGTACATATTGATTGTGCTCTAAGCAGTTTGGAAATCCCTAAGCTAATTATTTTTCAAAAGCTAAATGGAGTGAGCTAAAATAACCTTAAGTCCAATCAATCGAGCACAATTGCAGGTTTCAAATATTGTCTTTCAAATTGACTGTAAATGCGAAAAATTCTCCTCACATTCAAGTTTTTATATTTTATTCTTATTCTTCAAGTTCTTATCTGTTAGAAAAAAACACACTTATGTACACATAGCCCAGCACACAACACTGTTTTGGTTGTCTGGTAAGCTCTGTTAAAAATATATATGTAATTTGTTTATTTTGTATTTTCATATTTGTCCTTTATAATAAATGATAGTGTGAACTGCGACTAAGTGTATAATTTAATTTTTTTTTTTAATCCAGACCAAAATGACCAATAAAGACAACCAATAAAACTGAACTGCAAATTTGAACACATCAGAAGTTTACTTAATTCATACAAAACAAAAAGAGATTCAAATTTTATAATAAATTAATGGAATAAATCAGATCAGTTCCAAGGGTTCACATACTTTTCCCTGCAGCTACAAACAATGATTTAACATAATAATGGTATCGTTTCATAAACTCTGTAATTCCCTGACAAATTATGCACATTATTCTGCTAGAAAAGCAGCTCAATGTGTACCAAAACAACAAAACCATCTCCTAAAGCAAGCTGTCTACGATTGATATTTTCCTGTAATGTAACAATCATTGTAGTAAAAAAGGCTGCAGTAGAAGGCAAAACAGAAGAACATGCTGAACTCTACAGTTATTGCCGGAGTAATTTATGTAAAGTAATACTGTGGGGGAAGCGAGAGAATGTGCAATCATTTGAGCGCAGGGATTTGCAAGTGTTTTAGAAGTTTAGGGAAGAATGTGTAATGCTCATTCAACCAATTCGTTGCTCTGTTTTCTTTTTTTCTTTCTCTCTCTGCACCAAATGCTTCTTCCTCACCTCCATCTGCATCCAACGCTTTGACAGATGTATGACTGTGTTGCAAGCATGAAGATGCAAATAGAAAGCGGGAGAGAGTTAAATCTACTGACAACCGTGGTATATACTGAGTATTTCCTTCCGACATCAGAACAGCCAAGATGTTCTTCCACTCTAAACCTGCCCTGACATTTCCACCTGCACAGTCTACAGTATTTGTCTCGCCCTCTTCTACCCTCAGTCACTGCTGAGGACTTTATCATCTACTTTAAGAAAGTGGGTAACATCATGATTGCTTCTCGACCCTGACACTACTCAATCCCCACCTTCTCTTTCACTGATTCCTCAAACCTTCCCTGATGAGAAAATACTTCTTTTAATACATTGCACAACCACTGGTCTCCATTGTGAAACCACAAAAAATGTATTTCAGTGTAAAAATATAGATTCTGGCAGAATGCTACTGAAAACCTCTAGGCACCTTTCGAGGGGTTTTAAATATCCTTTCAACTTTAGTTGTGTTGAACAGCATGTTGAATTTAAAGAGACTACATTTATGAATTTATATTAAATAATATTAGGTTGTCTATAAAAACCAATAGACAGTATTTTATGCGAAGGACTTAGGATGTTTCTGCCATTAAAATCAAAAGTATGTAACATTAAGCCATCATCCTGAGACCCTCTCTTTCGTTTATGACGATTGAAATGAATGATTACACAATGGTCAAGACAATGACAATTCAACCTTTTTATAGTGTAATGGTAGGCAATGCAAGTTTATTTACCTTATAAAGCACATTTTTGTAGCATATTTATTCAAAGGGCTTTACTAAGTTACTAAAAACAACTATTTAAAAATGTGTTAAAAAATGTACTAAGACAGATAAAATAACAACAGAAAGATTAAAATAAATATTGAAGATAAAAATAAATAATGAAGTCAGTTGGATGTGGCATAGTGCTCATTCAATAAAAGCACAGCTAGTTCTGGATCTGTCTTCTGCCTTTGACACAGTGAATCATCAGATACTTCTGTCCGTTCTTTCATCTTTAGGCATTAAAGGTACTCCACTTCACTGGTTTGAGCCTTACCTCACAGCAGGTCTTTTTAGGTAGCCTGAAGGTGTGAGATATCTAAAGCTCATCAGCTAGTCACAGGGGTTCCCAAGGGTTCAGTTCTTGGACCACTCCTGTTCTCCATTTACACCATAACACTGGATCCCATCATTCAGGCATAGGGTTTCTATGTATGTGATGACACAAGTTTATCTTTCATGTCAACCAGATGATCCAACGGTAGCTGCACAGATCTAAGACTGCCTGGGGGATATTTCAGCATGGATGAAAAACCATCATCTGCAGTTCAACCTGGCAAAGACAGAGCTTTGTGTCATCCCTGCTACTCTGCCTATTTCACCACCCAGGTAAGATCATTAAAAATAATCCATTTCATTTCAGTCATGACTTGCTGACATTTTTGCCAGGCCCTTGTCATTTCTAGGCTGGACATCCATTATGAGCATTTAAACATCTTCAATGATTTAAAATACAACAAGTCTTCAATTACAACATAAGAGCCCACGTCACATCTCTTGTTTATCTCCCAGCATCCTTCCAGTTGCATCTTGCATCAAATTCAAGATCTTGACCTTCTCACATATTAGCCTCTGCACTCCCATACCTGCACTTAGTCTACATCTCCTACAGGGGGCGTATTGCAAAACGTTTAACGTATTGCAGAAAGTGTCTTAACTTAATATATGATATCTTAAATTATGATTTTTCATAAATTTGTATTAGAGAAGAAAATCATAACTTGATTTGAGATTTTTATCTTATCTTATAAAATTGTATCGGAGCGGCGCAGTGGGTAGCGCTGTCGCCTCACAGCAAGAAGGTTGCTGGTTCGAGCCTCGGCTGGGTCACATTTCTGTGTGGAGTTTGCATGTTTTCCCAGTGTTCGCGTGGGTTTCCTCCGGGTGCTCCGGTTTCCCCCCCAAGTCGAAGGACATGCACTATAGGTGAATTGGGTAAGCAAAATTGTCCGTAGTGTATGTGTGTGAATGGGAGTGTATGGGTGTTTCCCAGTGATGGGCTGGAAGGGCATCCACTGCGTAAAACATATGCTGGATAAGTTGGCGGTTCATTCCGCTGTGGCGACCCCAGATTAATAAAGGGACTAAGCCGAAAAGAAAATGAATGAATAAAATTGTATCTTATGTCTATAGAGATAAGATACAATTTTATTCATTCTTTTTCTTTTACTATAGTAAGGAAATCTTAAATTGCGTCATCAAGTTCTGCATTCCACCCTTAGGCCTGTTACCGAAAAATCAACAAGCTGCTAAGGATTTAGTCTTAAGAAAATGGATAAAAACCCCCATGTAAAGCTCTGTGACTCTTTGTTGTGTGTGCTGGTTTCAGATCTTGTGCTAACTGTAATATCATGTTGTGTGGCAGTCTGTAATTGCTTGTGTTTGGTAATTGAAATGAACACATCTTCAGGCTCCTCCAAAAGTCTTTCTACCATTAAACATCTTCATTCATTGTTGGAAAGCACAATTATAAACATTTTTTCCATTAGATTTCAAATAAATTTGAAGTTAAGACAGCTGTTGCATTTCCCTACAGTTTGGGTGTTTTCCGTCAGATTACAATGTCAATTCCTGTCTCTATATCAGATAAGATAATGCACTAGGAAATTCTGTTTTCTAAAAGATTTTGTCCTAAATGTGATTCTAACTGAAATTACCATGATCACCAAACAGATAGGATACAGGTTCTCAACCCTGTTCCTGGAGATCTACTTTCCTGCAGAATTTAGCTCCAACTCTGATAAAACACAACTAAACCAACTAAGTAGGATCTGAAGGAGCACTTTGTAATTAAAGTCAGGTGTGTTTGATCAAGGTTGCAGCTGAAATCTGCAGGAAGGTAGATCTCTAAGAACAGGGTTGGGCACCCATGGCATACAGTTTTAAACTTGGAATCTTTCTGCAATACAACCGCTGATCTGCATGTTTTTGTAAATGAGTTTCATCTTCCATCAAAAGAGACACAAACTTCCTTTCCAGAACCCTTTCATTCACTGTGAAATGATCTCCTCAGCCCCATCTGGAGTGCAGAAGAAACAGCTTAAAACATATCTCTTCTTTGAGCGCTGATCTTCTAGCAGAAAGACTCAGAGGACAAGTTTACACGATATTCATTCCATAATAATTATATGAACAATTACAATAAATTATGTCAAGTCGATGGACATTTTATTTGACATAGGCTCCTTATTCCGAATCTTGGCGATGTTGATTCAACTGATTCTACCTGCTGGTGGTGCTGGGAAAGATGGAGGGAGATATCAGCATCATCAACTGCAAACGTAGAAAGAAGTATTGGATCATTTGTAAGTTCAATCTATTTTATCTTCTATCTATTTATATTATTACTGGAAACCAGTATAAAGACCTGAGAACTGGTCAGAATCTTGGCAACAGTGTGGTCTAATGATATTTTTGGGAAGGCCACTAAGGAGATTTTTGCAATAGTGCATGCATCAGAATGTTTTTAGTATACTGTTAAAAAAGATATTTCCACATACAAATAGTGTAAAAGAACTTCCCTGTAAATCATACTCAATCTCTTGTACTTTTAATGTGTGAGTGCGAGCACAAGCAAAACGTTTCTGATTACAGTTCACTAAAAGACCACTTATGTCATTAATAATAAGGGTTTCTATGCCCGAAACACCTCCCTATGTAGGCGTCCAGGAGGCATCCAAAACAGTATAGGTCAAATAAACTTTTCTCTCAGAAGACATGCAGTAGATTGTGTGCTAAATTTGTTACAGCCAAGGTTGGATCATGTTGATATTTTATTGAAATATAACTTAGAAATATGCTTATCAAATATGATGCAGTGCATGTACTTGCTTGATTCATCAAACTTTCCTAGGAATGATCTGGATGCTTGACCTACATATTGAAAGTGAGACAAAGTTAAGTTGCAATTATTATTAAAAACTTCAAGATTGTTACATATAGCACAGATCAACCAAGAAACACACTGGAGCAGATAATGTATAGTTGAAATTATACTGAGAAATAGTAAAGCATAACTATGTTTGTTTAAAGCATAAACTTCCAGTCTCTTGCAAAGGCAGAATGTGGAACCATAGATGATACAATATCAGACAACAAAGAGACATTGATTTTCTGTTGATTCTGTGTCAGATTGCTATCTGGGGCACTTCCCCCTGCTGAATCTTCATTGCCACTGCAAAAGAAATCATATTTCATATGAGTTGTGAATGTGATACTGCAGTCTATATTGAATATAATGACATAAATTGGCTCATGTAGCACAAAATAATGTCAAACAACGTCTTTCTAGTGGTTCTCATGGGCTGTACTGATGAACAACATAGGACAATGTGACCAGCATAGTCTATTTCACAATAGTTCTTTACAGTAGTTTAGTTCTTTATAGTGGATAAAAACGTACCACATCAAAAATGAAGTCTAATACCCAAGTGAATTACTGGCAAAATCAAGTGAACACTGTGACCAGTGTTCCGTGTGACTGTTTTCAGTCAGTTTAAAAAAAAAGGTCAAAAAGATTAGTCAACAGTTTGAAGCAGTCTAACAAATCCATTATTTAATTGAATCCATCAGCAATTAATTATTGAACACTGGACTCACTTATGAACTGCAAGATATCAGCACTGCTATTGCTTGTTCTGATAAAGTTTGTGTCCAGTACAGGGGTGGACTGGCCATAGGGAGCACCGGGACATTTCCCATAAACCCACCCACCCCTGCTCTTCACTTACCGATCACCGCACCCCCCCTTCCCATTCTTCACTTACTGATCACAGCTTATTCAGCCTGAGCTACAATAACGTTTCCTGGGTGATGCTCCCAGTCCACTCCTGGTCCAGTACAAGACTTTTTATTTATTTTGAAATAAATTAATACTTTTATACAGCAAGGACACATTTTATGTGTTAGGAATTACAGTAAACTTTCACAATGTTAATTAAAATCTAAATAAATGATGTATTTCTTTTTCTTATTTACACTGTAAAAATGTTTTAATTAACATTTGGATGTTTTCCATTTTTTCCCAGTGATGGGTTGCAGCTGGAAGGGCATCCGCTGCGTAAAACATATGCTGGATAAGTTGGCGGTTCATTGCGCTGTGGCGACCCCAGATTAATAAAGGGACTAAGCTGAAAAGAAAATGAATGAATGAATGAATGTTTTCCATTTATTTACACTTTCACATTACATAGTGACCTCGATCTCAAATTTGATAACTTCTGATGCTGAAATGTTTGACAAAATGGTTATTTACATTTTTTAGGTAGTACAATGACACATTATCAAGTTGGTCATGTAAATTATGATACAGAAAACAGGTAATGAACTGTCAGCATATTATATTATTTTGTGTCAATTAAATGTCAATTAATGATAGCATGTCAAAATTAGTTAAAATGTGTTATAATGAGTTACAGTTTTTTCCAACTGCTTACACACGTTTTCAAAACAGTGTCACTTTTTCCAAAACTCTACACACAATTCTCAAAACTGCACACACAAAATGCAAAATGCCTCACATTTCCTTCAAAATGTAACACTGCATTTAAAATGCCATAAACACCATCAGAATGAAGCATTTGCATCAGATGGCAAACACTTCTTTCATAATAGTAAATATTTGGATAGAGCATGTAAACACTGTTGTTCTAAATCTAAAGCTCTTTCACAGGCTTCTATCTACAGTTCTATAACATGTTCTACAGTGAAAATAATCTGCTGAGAGGGGGAACAGGTACATTGTAAACACCAATGACATAAAGAAACAGAAAATATTAATTAGGCCAAACATTACTGTTGTATAGTAAGTAAGTAATGTGGATTTATATAGCACATTTATTGTGTATGGCCATACATCAAAAGCGTTTCACAATCATGAGAGGGGTCCACTTAGAGCATCCACTTAGATGATGCAACAGCAGCTACAGGACAACGGCGCCAGTGCGCCCACCACACATCAGCTATTGGTGGAGTGACAGTGATACAGCCTATTCAGTGGATGGGGATGATTGGGAGGCCATGTTGAGTAAGGGCCGATGGAGGACACCGGGGTTACACACCTGCTCTTTACGACCACAGAGAGTTTAACATCTCATCCGAAAGACAGCACTCACTGACAGTATAGTGTCCCCTTCACTTTTTACTGGGGCATTAGGACTCACACAGACCGTAGGTTGAGCACCCCCTGCTGGCCTCACTAACACCACTTCCAACAGCAACCTAGTTTTCACATGTGGTCTCCCATCCAGGTACTGACCAGGCTCAACCCTGCTTAGCTTCAGTGAGTAACCGGTCTTGGGCTCCAGGGTGATATGGCTGTGGCTGTATACAGCAGCATACAACAAAACCATAAACATACTGTATGTAAAAATATATGTAAAGCAACAGTATATTCTCCAGAATACAGTAAATACAGAGTGTGGGGTCTCAGGGTGTCCTTTGTGTCCTTTGCCTGGAGAAGCATCATGTGGGCATAGGGTTGGCCATCATACACTTTACAGAGCCAGACTGAGGAGAACTTCTCTATTCTTTTCTAGAGGAATTTAGGATTTAGAAAAGGTGAATATGCAGTAGGTAGAAAACTACAAATTGTGAACCAGTTTTTATTTTCTATTTTTGGCCCAGTGATCAGTTAAGAAATTAGTGTCTGCACATGTGAGGAGTGTGTGTGTGTGTGTGTGTGTGTGTGTGTGTGTGTGTGCGTGCGTGTGTGTGTGTGTCTGTGTGTGTGTGACCGGTTGAATAAGTGTATTGTTTTGATTGGTGTTTGGAAAAGGAAAGCAAGTAGCTTCCTGTTAGATTTTTTTGTTTTAGGTTGTGGTTTTGTGGTTAATTGTGTGTAGTGTTTTGAAAAAAGTGTTTTATGCAATTGAAAACTGAGTTCAAGGCTGAGAAATAACTTATGATTTTCGAGATTTGCTGTGTATTTTGCATTTTGAGTGAGAGGTTTCAAAAATTGTGTGACATAAAAAGATTTTGTGTGTAAACAATTGGAAAAAAACTGTAAATGTTCAACATCAAACATTTACCGCACAGGTAAGTTAACTTAGATGCATACATGTCAACGTGATGATGGTCCATGGTGATATGGAATTTGATCCACTTTTTTTGTTTCATAACAGGTGTCACTTTAAGAATGCACAGATTTTCATCACTATGGAGTGCATCTGTCAGTCAGCACTGTTACATGCATTGACTGACTTAGAGAAGCCTTTTTTTGTCTTCAGTCCATTTGTCTGTCAGATCAGTTTGTCTGTCAATATACCAGTAAAGTAGGTGAAACCAGGGTGTTTCAGATGAGGAAAAATGTGTAGGTTCACAAAGCTCCAGAAGATATCAGAGTTCAACATCCAAATGTAAAGACAAACAGAATCTTTTCCTTTATTCTCTGGCTTCCAGACCAGAAATAGGGTTCAGAGGACTGAAAGTACTATTTCAGATGAGTGAGAAGATGCGTAGAACAAGGAAGCTGTGTTTCCTCCTATATGAATACTTATAAACTGAAGAAGTGAACAAACTGTAGTTTGGAAGTAGTTCAGGCAGGTATGCTGACTGGGGACCAGGTGCAGGTGTGAACCAGAGAGGCTGCTAGGAAATCTAGTTCAACACTGTAACTTAGTAACTGAGCAAGTGACTAAAAAGTTGAGAGGGATGATAAAAGAGTTGGTGACTGTGGGATGACAGTATCCACCTCTCCTCATTGGCATGTCCACACATTGTAGGAGAACTTAAGTGGAGACAGGAGGAGACATGGTGGAGTAGATGGACATAGCAACCATAATGGAGACAGGGGAATCTAGGTTATAGCTGATAGAAGTTGCATTCATCGCATGCAAAGTCCTGGGCTATGTGACTGATCTGGTCCACAAAGTGGTAGATATTTCTGACCATGACAAGGAAAGTGGAGGACAGAGCACAAGTCCTGGCTGTGATTAGGTAGCACAAATCAACGTAAGATGGAGTGGTACTCCTGGACACAACGTTGGAAATAAACCTGATAGGAGACATATTGGAACTCCTGGGTGTGTCTGGTTGAGTTGGGGTCAGAACAGCACTCCTGGCTGCAATGAAGGGACACAACTTAATTGGAGGCCGAGAGTAACTCTTGACCATGATTGGGTAAGTTTGAGACAGAGTGGTAGTCTTGTTGTGGGAATTTAACCCAAATGAGTGCAGAATGTGATTTGCGCATCCCAATTAAAGATAGCATGACACTTCTGGCCAAGCAGTGGGGATAAATTGGCAGACAGACAGAAGACATAACGACACTACTTGCCTTGGATTGGGCACTTATCCAGACCAACAATAGAGTGGAACTCCTGGCCGTGATGTGTGAACTGAACCCTACTAGAGACAGACAAACTGGTGATGGAACAACACTCCTGGCCTTGATTAGAGATCTAGGGAACTACCATTCAAAATGAATCAGCCCTGTCGGCGCCAATAGCCTAGTGGTTAAGTCCACTGACACATAGCAATGAGGTGCTCACAGTGGCCTTAGTTTGATTGCTGGCTTGAGGTCCTTTGCTGATCATGTTCCTTTCTCTCTGATCCCCATACTTTCCTGTTTCAACTACTGTCCTATACAATAAAGGTGAATAAAATAAAATAAAATAAATGGATCGACCCTGAGCATAATGAACTCAAACCCAATCAAAGCTGCCAAGTGAATGTAGTTGAGGAATTTTCAGACATAACTCTTTAGTTATTTGCTATTCTGAAAATTTAATTTGGTGATTTTTGGCTAGTTGTGATTGCCAACCTGTGAAGTGAAGTGAAGTGAAGTGTAGTGAAGTGAAGTGTAGTGTGGTGTGGCCAAGTATGGTGTCCCATACTTGGAATTTGTGCTCTGCATTTTAACCCATCCAAGTGCACACACACAGTTAGTGAACACACACATACCGTGAACACACACCCGGAGCAGTGGGCAGCCATGCTGCGGCGCCCGGGGAGCAGTTGGGGGGAACGGTGCCTTGCTCAAGGGACTCACCTCAGTCGTGGTATTGAGGGTGGTGGAGAGTGCTGGTCATTCACTCCCCCCACCCCCAATTCCCGCTGGTACCGAGTATCGAACCAGCAACCTTCGGATCACGAGTCCAACACTCTAACCACCAGGCCACGACTGCCCACCACTGAGTGGTTACATTAACAAAAAAGAGGTTTTCCACCATGAAACGCCTTCCATTGAGGAAGCAGAGACCGGGGATGCAGGGGTTGACTCACCCATCACCCAAGCTGAAGTCATTGAGGAAAGTTTTTCTCCATGTTGTATATAGGTAGGTGAATTCAGGTAGGTATTTCAGATGAGGAGACAGGTGAAGGTTTGCAAAGCTCCAGAAGATATCAGAATTCACCATCCATATCAATTGTGGAGTCTTTTCCTTTCTTCTCCATCTTCCAGATCAGAAATAGGGATCAGATGACTGAAAGTACTATTTCAGGTGAGTGAGAATTCAATTCATCTTTATTTCTATAGCGCTTTTACAATGTAGATTGTGTCAAAGCAGCTTAACATAGAAGATTATAGTAAATTGTAACTGTGTCAGTCCAGTTTCCAGAGTTTAACTTCAGTTTCCAGTTCGATGTGCAGCTCCTCAAGTTAGAGAAGCAGACCTCAAGTTAGAGTTACTTATCTTTATTCCACTGTTTCCTCCAATATGCAAATTTATAAACTGGAGAGGATAACAGAAGGTTGGAAGACAATTAGACATGCCAATAGTGGGTAAGTAAATGGTAAGTACATTTTAATTTTTTAGGTGTTTTTTTATGTATTCAACACAACTTGGACAGCAATTACTTAAATCACAGCCACACAGAGCCTTTTACCTTTTTTTTAATTAAAATTTGCATATGTAAACATAGATGAAACTGAGGTAACAGCCATCCCATGCACATTTCATATTTATAAAATTTGTTGTTATATGAACCAATATGTTGTAGCCTTTTTAAATTAATAATTCACAGTAGATTTGAAATACTCAGGTAATGAATTCCAAAAGTGTACACCTTTTACTGAAAAAAACAGTCTGAGCCAAACATGTTTTACAAAAGAGTTTGCAATTTCCATTAGAAGCTCTGGTAGACCTTACCAGCAATATCTCAAACAAATCTATAAGGGCATAGGGCCAAGATCATTTAAACATATATACACAAGCTTTACATAATGAAAAAACAGTGAGCAAAACTCAAAATCGCATATTTACTTTAGGTCTGACAGTGATGATATCTTAATAATAGTTGGATGCTTTGATGAACTGTTTGTCTGACACCTACACATATTTTAGGAGCCCTCAGGTTTAATCATTCTGCATGATATAAATTCCTCCACATATTGTCACAGACATGCTTTCTGAACTAGACTGCACACTTGGCAAATCACTGGAATGGGCCAGGCAGAGGCTTCTCTCCCAATGCCAAGCCCCAAAGCTCGCCAGGATCCACAGTTTTTCTAGTATCTGTGGATGAGCCAGAGATGCAACAGAAGGAGGAAAAGAGAGAGAGAGAGAGTGAGTGAGAGAGAGATACAGAAAGATAGAGAGAGAGGGGGAAGAGAAAGAGGAGAGCTTCCAAAAATCACCCAGATCCAATCATTCTGAACATCTCAATATAAAAACAAACCAATTACAACTGACCTCCACGCCTGGTTCTGAACAGCAGCAGGAACTAATTAAAATGAAACGTTTCGCTCTATGTCCTCGCTGTGGTTCGTGTTGCCCCAATGACATGTTTGTGTGCCAGGTGGGTTGAGAGTCAGTTCATTGTACTGGATCAACTCTAGTCAAAACAAGCTACCTTTATTTAGATAGCGCTTATAAACTTTAACTTATAAAACTTAAAAGGGTCTTTATAGTAATAGACAGAAGGAGTCCAGAATCAAAATGTAAATGTATTTTCACTTAATTTAAATACAAAGAATGTGTTGGATGGTTAACTGTGGCTGTGAAAAAAGAAGCCTAAAATGTTGTCATTTTAGAAACTTTCTGGTTATTGAGCTTAAAGCACAGTTATGCTGCTGTCTGGTTACCGATTTCAAGTTATTAGCCTGGCAAGGTTTTCATCATTTATTCATTAATTCATTTTCTTTTCGGCTTAGTCCCTTTATTATTAATCTGGGGTCACCACAGCGGAATGAACCGCCAACTTATCCAGCACATGTTTTACGCAGCGGATGCCCTTCCAGCTACAACCCATCACTGCGAAACACCCATACACTCCCATTCACACACATACACTACAGACAATTTAGCCTACCCAATTCACCTATACCACGTCTTTGGACTCGTGGGAGAAACCAAAGCACCCGGAGGAAACCCACGTGAACACTGGGGGAACATGCCAACTCCACACAGAAGTGCCAACTGACCCAGCCGAGGCTCGAACCAGCAACCTTCTTGCTGTGAGGCGATTGTGCTACCCACTGCACCACTGTGACGCCCATTTTCGTCATTTACTTAGACTACAAATAAAGAAAAAGAAATTAGAAATTTATGAAAATGTTCAGTATTGAAGACACCTGGTGCCACAATTAACTCAAAACACCTGCAAAGGCCTTAAATGGTCTCTCAATCTTGTTCTGTAGGCTATACAATCATGGGGAAGACTGATTTAACAGTTGTCCAAAAGACGACCATTGACACCTTGCACAAGGAGGGCAAGACACAAAAGGTCATTGCAAAAGAGGCTGGCTGTTCATAGAGCACATTAATAGAGAAGGTGAAGGGAAGGAAAAGATGTGGTAGAAAAAAGTGTACAAGAAATAGGGATAACCGCACCCTGGAGAGAATTGTGAAACAAAACCCATTCAAAATTGTGGGGGAGATTCACAAAGAATGGGCTGCAGCTGGAGTCAGGGCTTCAAGAACCACCATGCACAGATGTATGCAAAACATGGGTTACAGCTGCCACATTCCTTGTGTCAAACCACTCTTGAACAACAGACAGCGTCAGAAGTGTCTCGCCTGGCTAAAGACTGGACTGCTGCTGAGTGATCCAGAGTTATGTTCTCTGATGAAAGTAAATTTTGCATTTCCTTTGGAAATCAGGGTCCCAGAGTCTGGGGGAAGAAAGAAGAGGCACACAATCCACCTTGCTTGAGGTCCAATGTAAAGTTTCCACAGTCAGTGATGGTTTGGGGTGCCATGTCATCTCCTGGTGTTGCTCCACTGTGTTTTCTGAGGTCCAAGGTCAGACGTTTTAAAGCACTTCATGCTTCCTGCTGCTGACCAACTTTATGGAGATACAGATTTCATTTTCCAACAGGACTTGGCACCTGCACACAGTGCCAATGCTACCAGTCCCTGGTTTAAAGACCATGGTATTCCTGTTCCTAATTGGCAAGCAAACTTGACCTTAACCCTATAGAAAATCTATGGGGTATTGTAAAGAAGATGATGCGATATGCCAGACCCAACAACGCAGAAGAGATGAAGGCCACTATCAGAGCAACCTGGGTTCTCATATCACCTGAGCAGTGCCACAGACTGATTGACTCCATGCCACTCTGCATTGCTGCAGTAATTCAGGCAAAAGGAGCCCCAACTAAGTATTGAGTGCTGTGCATACTCTTTATGTTCATACTTTTCAGTTGGCCTAGATTTCTAAAAATCCTTTGTATTGGTCTTAAGTAATACTCAAATTTTTTGAGATACTGAATTGTTTTTTTTTTAGTTGTCATCAAAAATGAAAATATAAATAAATAATAATAATAATGAAAAATACACATTTGAAATAAATCTGTTTGTGGGAAATGACTGTACAGTATACATTATACAAGTTTCACTTCTTGAATGGAATTAGTGATATAAATTAACGTTTTGAAGATTTTCTAATTATATGACCAGCACCTGCATCATTAAATTACTGTAGACTATAAACCTGATGTATGAGAGGTGTTGTGAAGACAATTGCTTTTCAAAATGATTACAATTAAGGATGACCATGCAGAAATTTTTTTTGTCTTTATTTAATATACAATTGATCATATAAAACTATTTATTACCACATACTATAGATGTCTGGCTTCTTTTAAATCACAATAACATAAATCGCCCAAATGACCTTGGTCAAAAATGTACATACACTTGCTTTATTAACCTTTTTACAGACACACAAGGCTTAAATGGCAATTAAAGGTTAATATGCCTGTCACGAATTCGGTCTCTGTGGCTCCCTCCACTCACCACCAGAGGGAGACTTCACCGGAGTACTAACCCCTTGTCCGGACTCCATTACCCATAACTCCCCGTATCTGGGCCTGATCACCGTCACAGGTGGCGGCCATCTTCTAAGGACTATTTA
>CAIGQV010018257.1:2335566-2382712 GCA_903798115.1 Danio jaintianensis | reverse complement strand
TTTTTCTTTTGTAAATTGTTTGCTATATGTATAGGGATTGTTAAGTTTGATTAGATTACCACGTGGGTTATTATTTTGTTAAATATATTAATTGATTATAATTATAAGTGTGTTGAGTTTTATTAAAAAGAATCTTATTATTATTTTCCCTTTATTTTATGGTGTAATGGTGGTTACTGATGCTTACCGTTGCTATCCTGGGATTTATTTATTTGACAAGTTAACCTTGTCTGGCACCCGAGGGTTTATTAAAACCGATAATTAATTATTTCTTTTGTTCGAGGTCCGCATTGAGTGGGATTGACGGGCTGAGGAAAAGCTACTCCTTGCTGTACCCACGTGGACCAGTGGCTGGGCGTTTGAATTGCGGTGCTGGAGGCTCGTGTTCGAACCCCGCCTGGAACAGTTTTGAAATTTATTTATTTTTTGTTTGAAAGAATAAATTGAATTTATTTACCAACACGACCACCGTTACATAGGTATACCAAGTTCAACATGTTCCTGTATCAACATCTTAGTTGATTTTGGAACAACATTCAAATCGTCCAATCAGATTTAAAGGACATGTTTACAGTTGATGTTAAGTTTAGAGTTACCATCAGGGTTTGATGCATCTACATCATTGTTATTCCCCTAACATTTCCCTCTGATTTTAGAAATAATTTACAGTCAGGGTTAGGTTTAAGGGTAAAGATTAAGTTGGGATTAAAAATTCATACAGGAATGATGTTGCAGGATCAACAAAATATGCTGACCCAGACATTGACACATAATTTGGAGTGACAAGATCAAAATACAGCTATATGGTCACAAACATGAGCACTGTGTTTGGAGAGGGGACAACAAATGCCTATAGTGAAAACAATACCATCCTCAGTATGAAGTAGATGGGGCTCAGTGATGTTTTGGGGATGTATGTGGCATGGAGACCCATATAGAAATCTGAGACATTGAAATATATGCTAATTACATACAGTGCATATGACATCCAAGTTCATATTTGGATTTTAAAGTGTACAAATATACAGTCGTGGCCAAAAGTTTTGAGAATTACATAAATATTGGAAATTGGAAAAGTTGCTGCTTAAGTTTTTATAATAACAATTTGCATATACTCCAGAATGTTATGAAGAGTGATCAGATGAATTGAACTTTCCACTGCATTACATTGCTGTCATTAAAGGACCTGCTGGATCATTTCAGTAATCGTCTCGTTAACTCAGGTGAGAATGTTGACGAGCACAAGGCTGGAGATCATTATGTCAGGCTGATTGGGTTAGAATGGCAGACATGACATGTTAAAAGGAGGGTGATGCTTGAAATCATTGTTCTTCCATTGTTAACCATGGTGACCTGCAAGGAAACGCGTGTAGCCATTATTGCGTTGCATAAAAATGGCTTCACAGGCAAGGATATTGTGCCTACTAAGATTGCACCTAAATCAACAATTTATAGGATTATCAATAACTTCAAGGAAAGAGGTTTAATTCTTGTTAAAAAGGCTTCAGAGCATCCAAGAAAGTCCACCAAGCGCCAGGATCGTCTCCTAAAGAGGAGCTTGCTCAGGAATGGCAGCAGGCAGGTGTGAGCGCATCTGCACGCACAGTGAGGCGAAGACTTTTGGAAGATGGCCTGGTGTCAAGAAGGGCAGCAAAGAAGCCACTTCTCTCCAAAAAAAACATCAGGGACAGATTGATCTTCTGCAAAAAGTATGGCGAATGGACTGCTGAGGACTGCTGTTGCTTCTCATCCAAGGGAGTGGGCACACTCACAATTTTGCCCAAAAACACAGCCATGAATAAAGAATCGTACCAAAACACCCTCCAATAACAACTTCTTCCAACAATCTAACAAGAGTTTGGTGAAGAACAATGCATTTTCCAGCACGATGGAGCACCGTGCCATAAGGCAAAAGTGATATCGAAGTGGCTCGGGGACCAAAATGTTGAGATTTTGGGTCCATATGGCCTGGAAACTCCACAGATCTTAATCTTGTAAACTTGTGGTCAATCCTCAAGAGGCGGGTGGACAAACAAAAACCCACTAATTCTGACAAACTCCAAGAGGTGATTATGAAAGAATGGGTTGCTATCAGTCAGGATTTGGCCCAGAAGTTGATTGAGAGCATGCCCAGTCGAATTGCAGAGGTCCTGAAAAAGAAGGGCCAACACTGCAAATACTTACTCTTTGCATAAATGTCATGTAATTGTCGATAAAAGCCTTTGAAACGTATGAAGTGCTTGTAATTATATTTCAGTACATCACAGAAACAACTGAAACAAAGATCTAAAAGCAGTTTAGCAGCAAACTTTGTGAAAACTAATATTTGTGTCATTCTCAAAACTTTTGGCCACAACTGTAATACATTCAACAATTTTTTTGGAGATTTAGCAAACAGCTTATATATTTTCCAACCATTGGAAATGGCAAGAAGAATGCAGTTCATCAAGAAATACTAGCAGAAAATTTACATTCTTTACCATAAAAACTTACCAAAAGTAGCTTTTGGACTTTTCAGCACGAAAATGACCCTAAGCACAAGGCCAAGTTGACCATCTGGTAATTACAGCAGAAAATGTTGAAGGTTCTGTGGCCATCACAGCGGAGCTTCTGACTATAGTATAGAGTTACACTGGGAATATCTCAGATATGTGATTTATGCAAGATTACCAAAGAGTTTGTGTGACCTGAAAGGATTTTTCCTAGACAAATGGGCAGCTTTACCAGATGGATGAATTTGGATTCTCACAGACAACTTTTACCAGCATAGGCTCATTGGAAATATATGCTTCAGCCTACATTTTTGCAAAACCACAGAAACATACTTAAACATTTGCTTGACTGCAGTAACAAGGTTACACTAGAAGGCCATATGATTCTGTTTCAAACTAATGATATTTACAGGGACATATTATCAATTAATAAAATATTATTTTCATGCAGTTCTTTGCACAACACAAAATAAATATGATATGTAGTCGAATACTACACATCATATAATAAAGTTATGATAACTACATTATATGATAACTACATTAGTTATATGATAACTACATATCATACTGTATAATAAAGTTCAGTATCTCCCTATGGCAACTTTTACATGGCCTGTTTGCTGAGTATCTCACTTTGTATGGTGCTGTACTTGTGATGCAGAAGGCTCGGGTTTGAGTCTGGTGAAACACAGCTCCAAAATAAAGTCGCAGTGTACTTTTTCTGTCATGTTTGCTTTTGAAAACACTATTGGTTGGATTTAGGTCAGGACATGTGTCATAAATGTATAACAAAACACACCCTAAGCATTAGCAAAAATTTTAACGTCACCCTCCAGTGGATTTGTCATCTGAAACATTCAATGAAACATACCCTGAGCAACATATTATACGTTATTATTACGTTAAAAACGTAGACTAAAGCAGGGGTCACACTACACTTTTTGCTCCATAGACTTCCATTCATACGCATTCAAATGCAGCAGACCGAAAACGCAAGGCAAAAATTTACCGGACGTTTAGATAACCTTTTTTTTGCAGCACTGTCCTATAGCTTACGGCACACATTTCCAATGAGCCTGGGTTGACTTTAACAAAGGAGTACAGGGGTGGTACACTGTATTTAAGGCTTAGTTTATCCAAAATGAAACCTTTATTTTGCTGTCATGTCCAAGGGAGAAGCAGTAGAAGAAAAAACTTGTGAACATGCATTTGGAACTAAAGAGTAAATGAATGAATCATTGAATGAAGTTGATATTTTTGTTTTGTTTTTGGTGAACAAAAAGCATTCCCATCATTTCATAAATTTAATGCTAAGCCACTGGAGTCACACGGACTGATTTAACAATGTCATCATTACCTTTCTGGACTTTTGGAGTGCCAGTGACATAGGCTGTCAACGGACGGACAAAAACCTCTCAGATTTAAATTAAAAACCCTTTAATTGTGTTCTGTGAACCAATAAAATATCAGAAGTATTGAACAACATGAGGACAAGTTTTTATTGACAGATGTTTCATTTTTAGAAATAAAGGTATGCGGCTTTTTCCCGTAGTCACACTAGAGTTTAAGCATGCAGAATTCTGTCATACGGCGCTGTGAAAAGGGGCAGGATTAAACAAGATGATTAGACATTAAAAAAGCGAGCGATTGCTCCATATGTTTAATTTCTGTCCAGAGAGGTCATGTTTTGATATTTGATTGGTCTCACGCAGTCACGTGATGCGATTTCGCAGATCAGAGTTCACCAAGCTTGAATTTTGCAATGCAGCGAACTGCGAAACTTGTCGCATGAGCTTGCGTTTCCGGTCTGCCACATTTGCATGCGTATGAATGGAAATCTATAGGGCAAAAAGTGAAGTGTGACCGCGACTTTACTCATTTCAGTTTTTGAACCTGAAATCACCTGAATTCTAATCAGCCATGCACCTGCACTTTATTCCCACTCATCACTCCAGCACCATAAATACCCTCACCAACCCTCACTCTGGCCTTGTTGCTTCATAGAATGATTGCACTCTCCTCATGGTCAGTGTCTATTATTATATTCCAAGTTCCTCTCTCGTTTCCTGTGATCTCAAGTCTCTCTTCCCTAGTGTGGTTTCTCTCACACACACACACACACACTGATTCCTGAGAACTTTCAGAAGATCAGTCTTGACCTGGCATGAGCTGTTCCTGTGAGTCAGATATTCTGCTGTCTTTTCACCACTGCTGTTTCTGTGGTGGTCATCTGATCTTGAGTCTGAATCCTCTGCATCATCTAAATGATTCTCACAAGGGACCCGTGGGTCTGTCATCCCTTGACCAGCTGGCAAGGTCAAGCGTTTAGCTTCTGAAATCAGCGACTGATCTAAAACATATGCTAGAATATTTCAGTTTTTTCCTTTGACCTATGAGAAATATTTATCTTTAAGAGACCATATGCTAGGAAGTCCATTTCTATAACAGAAGTCATGAAGGAGATTAGTGATGGGCTATCACTGAACAAATTATGTAGTTTTTGTTTGTCACAGTGACTGAGAAGAAGATTCCCAATGTGTCCAGAGAAACTTGTTAATTATCATTATTATTATTTATTATTATTGTTGTAATTATTATTTTTGCATGTTTAGACATCCTGGACATCAAATAAAGATTTTCATCCAGTGTTATGTCCAAAATAATTATAATATAAAATAATTATATATATATATATATATATATATAGCCAATTATTTTTATCTTCAAATATATTTCAACAACACACACAAAGCACATCTTCTGCCTGTAAGCCAAATTGTTACCATTCTCATTTGTCACAATGTGTTGTCTTGCAAGTTATCACTGCAGATGGCAACATCAGCAGGTGGTTTTCAGTATATCACACATGTGAACATTCATTAATTATGGCACAGCGCATGATCTTCCACTAATGAGCAGCACATTCCCGTATCTGTCCAAATCTCTTTATGGAAACCGTGATATACAGACCTCATACTGCTGCTTGTGTGTTTATCATTTTCTGCTCTCAGCCTTTACGAAGAACAGTATGAACGTGTTCATACATGTGACAAACAGGGTAAATACAGTTGGCTTTCCAATAGAAGCATATTTTTTGTTTAAGAGAGAAAAAAACATAAGGAATAATTTTGGATTTGCATGATGCAGTGTGACTTTCTCACTATTGCAATACAGTTTATTGAGAGATTGAGACTCGTATTTGACACTTGATTCTACTTGAGAAGTAGTGTCTCATTATTCGGACTTTATATGCTACAGTGTGCCTTTATCTCCAACAGTTATGACTGGTTAGTTATTCTTACTTCATATCTGGGTTTTGACATTCAATACTTAATATGGCCAAAATAATAATAATAATAATAATTCTCTATTAATCAATATTAATATTTATAACAATGTATATTTTATTTTATATTAGTTTTATTTTAAATGTACTTTAATCAAATGACAAATGAACATTTCATTTGTTTGTTCAATTCATCAATAAATTAATTCCGTGTTTGACCTTGAAAAAGACAACTTTTTGGTTTGTAAATTCCACATAATGTTCTGTATCTGTTCATTCATTCATTGCTGTAGTTTCACTACAAATTTATAATCTAAACTGTATTGCATTCATATTTTAAAAGGGAAACAAATTACATCATATCAGTTAATTGACAACAAAACATCGTATTTAATTTTTAAAAGAAATCTGATTGAGCTGCACTGCAGAACTTGTGTACCTTTGTCATATGGACTTTTTGTACTACTGATTTCCTGCTTGACCTAGTTCTCTTTTGTTCTCAGTTTCCCTCCACTAGTTAATTCTCATGGCCACTAATTAGTGGTCACTATATGCAAAATGTGTTGCATTTGGTTTCTGTGTCTGTTTGTTAAGTTTCCTATCCGTTATCTTTTACATTATGTGTTGTGCTGTTTTACTCCTGACCTTTCCTTGCAAATTCATCACATTTGTTTTTTGTTTCTTCATTGTGACTTTTCAGAGCACTACACCTAACAACTTTATTGAATGAATGAATGAATGGTTGGTACAACAATGATACAGTAGTAATATTTTTGATACACATTTTTTTATTTTCACATTTTTGTCATACAGATGTTTACTTACAAATAACGTTTTTCCTTTTTTAATTATGCAGTGGAAACAAGCTTGCATGTGTTCGCAAGCAACCTTTCAGAACAACTAATAAAAATAAATAAACTAATAAAAATAAGCTTGTTTTGTTTTAACCACTTTGTTATTAGCTTTAGCAAATCAGCTAAAGCTGCTAAACACCCACATATTACAGATGTGAGCAACTATACCATCTTCAACTGCCTAAAAATGCTTGTATCAACATACATTTAGGCAATAAATATGGATCAACCCAAAAAGATGGTTTATTTAAAAAAAAAATATAATAATAATAATAATAACACAACAGCTGGCATTGTCCATACAGTATCATACCCAAACTTCGGTTAAAACAACCCAAAATTTAGTAGAGTTCAGGTGGAACTGAAGTGGGTCCCAATTCACAACTCAGTGACCCTACGATCCAGCTGGGCTCAGTGAAATTTCAAGAGCTTTAAAAGACCTTGCCATGGACACACCTCATGAATATAGGTTAGCAGAGGGAAAGGAGGGGCAAACCCCAGGTGATGGAAGCAGGTTAATTTATCATTGCATGTGAAGTTACAGGAGAGCAAAAACACGGCCAAGTTGAAAAAAAGAGTTTACAATAAAGTTCCACTTGGTAACATTACGTAATAAGTGGCAGTGTAGTTTGTAATGTCACTGTGTGAATGTAAAAGGTCTTTGTTGTTTCAGAGATCAAAGTGCACAATAAATTGTCTGTAATTCCAGTTTAACTTCCTGTGCAATCCTATTCGTTACAGACAGGCATGAGTAGTATTTCAGACATATTTAAAATAAATGTATTTAAAATCAATTAAATTCAATTTAAGTTTATTTGTACAGCGCTTTTCACAATAATTATTGTTCCAACACACATTATTACTACAATACAATCAACATTAAAAAAAGTTAAGGAGTTGTGTAGAAGTTGGGCAGTATATAAACATAGTTAACCTGCCGTTATGGAGTATAGTGTCTTTTCAAAAAGATGATGTATAATACACGTTCAATAAAGTGTATTTGTGGATTAACTGTTTCTGTTGTCCTTAAAGTTCTTTAAAGGAGGGTGGGTATCATCTCTTCAAGTCCTCATAAGGTTGGCATCGTCTTTTCATAGGTCTTGGGGCAGGTGCATGAAGCTCCATGTATATTGTGAATAGCAAAGGGCCTAAAACCGATCCTTGAGTTCATGTTCTATAATGTCAAATGCAGCACTGACATCAAGTAAAACTAATAGCAAGATGCAGCCTCAGTCAGCAGCTAGGAGTAAATCATTAGTTATTTTCACTAGAGCAGTATCTGTGCTATGAGGCCTGAAACATGACTGAAACACTGAAAAACATTGTTTATTTGTAGAAAGGAGCACAATTGACCAGTCGCAACTTTTATACACAATATATTAAACATAAATGGAGGATTTGAGAAAGGTCTATAATTAGATAATTTACTGGGATCATGTTGTGGTTTCTTAATAAGAGGCTTAATAACTTGAAAGGGTTTGGTATGTGGCCTAGAGTTAATACTGTTAAGAAGAGGTTCTCCTACTACAGGTAACGTTTTCTTCAGTAATTTTTTTGGAAAGGGATCTAATATAGAGCTGGCTTGCATGGTTCGGGACTTGTAGAGCTTTTGATTTGCTCTTCAGTGTTTGGACTCTCAGCAGTGAAAATTAAACCACACTGAACTGAACTGAACTTAAACTCTAAAAACTGAACTGACACCATTTTAATTCACTATAATCTTCTATGTGAAGCTGCTTTGACACAATCTACATTGTAAAAGCGCTATAGAAATAAAGATCAATTGAATTGAATATACAAGTAACTTATTTGGACGAATTGATAGGTTTATCTAGCTCTTTCTGTCCTATGACTTTGAAACACTGTAGAAAGTTTTGATTTAGTGGAGTGTTTAATAAATTAATAAAAAATTATAAGATGGTTCAGAAATATTAACATCTGCTATTTTTTTCTGAAGCCTTCTATTATATTAGTGGTACACTTCATAAAGTCATCATTACTAATTTCAGATGGGATATTTCTAGCAACTGTGTTAAATAAGAATCTAGGATTCTCACGGTTATTTTCTGTTAGTTTACAGAGGTGCTCAGCCCTGGTGGATTTTAGAGACTTTCTATAGCTGGATATACTATCTTTGTATGCAATTCTAAAGACCTCTAACTTAATTTTTCCACACTTCAAGAGTTGCTAGTTTGAGAGTGTATGACCATTATACCATGATATATATAATTTATTCTATGTTATATAATATGTTCTATTCTCTCTTGCCTTTTTTAATTTGATAGGGCAACAGTATTTAATCAACAGTAACAGTATTTATCAGGGATTGTTCCAACTCCCCCCCACAACCAGTCCGATGAGGCTAATGCTTATAAACATAACCTGAAGAAGTGGTTTAATGTGAAGTAATACAGTCATTTGATTTTAGCCCAGTTTCAGTAAGACAGAGTGCATTAAGACTAAGACACTTTAGGTGCAAGTGACCTGATATTTAGAAGACCAAAGTTTAAAAAAGAATTTCACTGATTAGCTTTTTTCTAATTGGATTCTGTTTGAGAAACTGACAGTTTTAACCCAAAGATGATGGTGCGTCAGATAAAGAAGAGCCTGAGTCAGATTCAATCAAAGAAAGTTTACTGAGGATAGTGTTGCAGTGTCATCAGCAGAAGCCAGCTTCAGAGCTCACAGAGAGTTCGTAGACCGCTCTGCTTACAATCTCAAACCAACAACACATATACTCTCACATACGTCACTAACTGCTTCATACAGGTGTTTTAACCTGATTGGTTGAAACACAGATAGACTTAGAAAATGTCCAAGTTAGCATACAATTCCGAACAATATCTTCAATGATTACTTAGGCGTCAAGCATACGGAGGTCAGACAGCCGTTAGGCTATTCAGAGCTGACACCAGACCTGTAAGAATGATCCACAATACAACACACAAAGTACTGTACAAACTGTTTTATACAAAGCTGTTTCTTGTGCTCTGACGTCTGAGATGGCTGATCTTGTCAAAACTGGTAGAATAAACATCTTTCCACTGGCAGTTAACTAAGCACAGAAATACTCTTTCATACAACAGAATCTTAAAATGATGTATTCTTTAACAAACAGTAAAATTCACATCTAGTGACAGCTGTTCAAGTAGCATCAAATGTCCAGTTCCACATGAGAGGTCTCAGTGACCTCTTCGATGAGCCCGAAGATCTTGAGGAAACAAATAATTTGGCATACAGAAAGAGCAATGGCACACATATCCATAGCAATGGCACACATATCAATCTAGCTCAAACTTACTTCTTGATCTCATAGTACGAGGAAAAGACACAGTTTATATGGGGTGAGCTAGAAAAGCATTTCTGTGATTTAAGTGGGACAAGCAAGGGTCTATATGGCTATAATGAGAATTTTGTACTTACTAGTCAGATAGTACGAAGCGTCCTGACCATCCACACCATCAGCACAGAAAACATTCCAGTTATTAAGAGCAGCTTCTGTTCTTCACACCATGATAATAACGTAACGGTTACTAAAGTAACCCTCGTTCCCCGAGGGGGGGAACGGAAATGCTATGTGGAAACTTCCACTATGGGGATTTCGTCAGAAAGCCAATCATTCTGAAGAGTAATTAAACGGGCCAATGAAATGCCAATGAGTTGGCGGTGTCAGCGTGCACAGCTGGCAGCAATCATAATCAGCTTGTGAATAAGAATGCCCGCTGTGCCACACAACCACACCTTTTCTAGCTGAAGAAGCCAAACTACAGCTGTCAGCTAAGGCACAATCCCTGTGGCGAAGGAACATAGCATTTCCGTTCCCCCCCTCGGGGAACGAGGGTTACTTTAGTAACCGTTACGTTCCCCAGCGGGAGGGGAACTACAATGCTATGTGGAAACTTCCACTATGGGGAAATCTATGGAAAACGCCACAGTGATTGAACCTTACCACGTCGCTGTTGAGAGGTTTGCCAGGCTCTGGCGTGAGCGCACCATCATCACCAGAGACGCAGCCCACCAACGTGTCCCCTGGCCCTAACTTACCTTACTTACCTGTGAAGCACTTAAAGGCTTATTTATATATTATTATTAATTATTTTTTTGGGGGGGAGTCGTAAAAAATACACCTAGTTAAGATACTAGGAATTTTAAATTACGTTGGGAAGCGTGCAGTCCCGATAGGGAGGACGCTGCGGAGGCCACCTGCTGCCCAATGGGGAGACCTGGTGGCAGGAAGACATATGGACTAACCCTGAAAAGGGGGAGAACACATATGAAGGATGGTTAGCGGGGAGGGAAGACACGGGCCCGCCTAAGAGGAGGAACTACACCGTGGCTGAGTGAAGCATAGGGGATCGCCAGTGGGGATCGCGCATAGCAGGCACCTATACCCAGAACGCGGGCTGACCAAGTGGGCATACCAACTACGTAATGGGCCAGGCACCTGACTCCTCCGCTGAGTCAGATGCTGGGGGCCTCGGAGGAACTCTGTAGGGTTCGCCCAATGGGGAACTCAACTGAACAGAGTGAATAAGCGCACGAATCTCTGTGTTAGAGAGAAAGGCGCAGCAAGCGTGTTTCAACACCGTACTGAATTTCCTCATTCACTGGCGTATCCAGCACACGTGAGGAAAATCAGCCCACTCAAAGATTATAGAATTTTTACGAATGTATTAGGTGTCGCCCAGCCCGCAGCTCTACAGATGTCTGTTAGAGAGGCGCCGCGTGCTTACGCTCAAGAGAAGGCGATACTCTTAGTCGAGCGCGCTCTCACTCCCGGGGTACGCGGCTCACTCTGGCATAGAAAAGCGAGGGAGATGGCATCCACTATCCAGTGGGCCAACCTCAGAATGGATACGGCACTTCCCGTCTGCCGATCATAACAGAAAGGAGCTGCTTAGAGTCGTAAGCTCTAATGCGGTCACAAGCGCCGAGCTCGAACAGGACACAGCAAAGAAAGGGGCTGGGTCTGCCTCCTCCGTGGGCAGCGCTTGCAGGTTCACTACATAGTCTAAAGAAGCGCTGTAGGAACCTCGGGCACCTAGGTGGGTCGGGGTCTCAGGAAAACGTGAGAGTGGGCCGGCCCGAATTGCTGGCACACTTCGCTGACCGAAAATGCCTCCAGATACCCAACCCTCTTGACCGATGCCAACGCGACCAGCAGAGCTGTCTACCTGGACAGAAAACTTAAAGATACTGAGTCGAGTGGATCGAGCAGACCTCTCCTAAGAGAGATCTCCAAGTGGGTATGAGAGGGGGACAGGATTGATTTAATTAACCAGCGTCTCGCGCCTCTGGGAACTGGATGATGAGGCGATGCTTTCCCAGCGCGCCGCCATCCCCGCGTCCTCAGAGCGGGGATGATCGTAACGCCAACCCCTCAGTGCGAAGGGGACAGCCTTAGCTCAGCCAGCTGAAGGAGGAAAGCATCACACTGATCTGGCATGTCCGGGGTCCTTCTCGGAGAGAAGTACACCACACAGCGAATAGACTCCACTTCAGGGCGTAGGCATGCCTCATAGAGGGTGCTCTAGCCTGAGTGACGGTGTTAACCACCGAACCGGTAAGTCACCTAAGTCCTCCACGCTCCATCTATGGACCTTACACGTGATTCCAGAGATCTGGGCGCGGGTGCCAGATGGTGCCTGTTCCAAAGAAGAAGGAGCTTCTTCAAAGGGATATGCCAGGGAGGGGCCGTCACGAGGAGAGAGCTGAAATACAGATAAGATTTAGCCAGAGGCGCAATAACAGATCTGGTCCTCGTCCTCCCTGACGTAACACAGTATCTGCGAGTAGGCTCACTGGAGAGAAATGCGTATTTACGCACGCCCAGGGGCCAGCTGTGTTAGCCAGCGCGCAGAGCGCACCTATAACAGCTGGACAGCCGGGGGTGGAGTCTCAGTTTTCCCGGGCGTGAACTGCCGTGAGAGCGCATCGGCTGCACGGTTGAGTTCGCCGGGGGAAAAAATGGCACGCAGCGATTCCGCCGTGAATGACTCCGGAGGAGCAGATGGCGAGCGAGCTGAGACATGCAGCGAGAGCGGATACCCCCTGTGCGGTTGATATACGCCATCGTCGCCGTGCTGTCCGTCCTGACCAGCACGTGTTTCCCCTCTAGCACCGGTAAAAACAGTGCAGCGCGAGATACACTGCCAACAGCTCCAGGCAATTAATATGCCAATGCAACCGGGTTCCTTCCACGGACCCGCAGCTGCATGCCCGCAACACACGGCCCCCCAGCGCGTACTGGAAGCATCCGTCGAAACGACGACATGCCTGGACACTTGTTCTAGAGGCACACAGGCCTGTAGAAACGCAGGGTCTATCCAGAGGCTAAGGGCACGGCGACACAGCGGAGTGACAGTCACCCGGTGCGTGCCCGCGTGCCATGCGCGTCTAGGGACCTGATCGGGAAGCCAATGCTGAAGCGGTCTCATATGGAACAGCCCGAGCGGCGTGAAGCGGCCACGGATGCCATATGCCCCAGGAGCCTCTGAAATGATATCAGTGGGACCACAGTTTTCCTGTCGAACTCTCTCAGACAGGTCAGCATCAGCCCATGGTGATCAAGTCCAGCTCCAACCCGAGAAAAAAGATACTCTGCACAGGGGCGAGCCTACTCCTTTCTCGGTTGACCCGAAACCCCAACAGGTCGAGGTGCCGGAGCACCCAGTCCCTGTACATAATCAATTGATCCCGCGAGTGAGCTAAAAGCCAGTCATCGAGATAATGGAGTATGCAGATGCCCGCGAGCCGAAGGGGCATTAGGGCATCCTCCGCGAGCTTCGTGAAAACCCGCGGAGACAGGGAGAGCCAGAAAGGGAGGACTTTGTACTATCATGCTCGACCCTCGCACGCAAACCGCAGCCGGTGGCGTGGGAAAATGGAGAAATGAATGTACGTGTCCTTCAGGTCTATCGCTGCAGACCAATCCTGAGGACGGACGCACCGGGGGATGTGCTTCTGCATGAGCATTCTGAGCGGCTGCTTGTAAGGCAGCGGGTCACAATGCGCAGAACTAGGATTGGTCATAACCCACTGCTCTTTTAGGGTACGATGAAGTACAGACTAAAAAGCCCATACCTCATCTCGGCTGGAGGGACCGGCTTGATTGCATCCTTCGCCAGGAGGACAGCAATCTCCTCGCACAAGAGAGGGGCGGAGACAGGGCTGACACCTGGTGTAATACACGCCCGTGAACATGGGGGACCGTTTAGCGAACTGAATCGCATAGCCGAGTCTGATTGTCCGAATGAGCCATCGCGACGGGCTGGGCAGCGCTAACCAGGCTGGCAGAGCCCACGCGAGTGACATCATCGGTGCAATCACTGACGCACCAGCGGTGGGGCAGCACGGGATGGGAGAGCTCACCCCGGGAGGCATGCGTCCCAAGGAAGAGCGGAAGTTTAAGAGGTTTAATCTTAACTTCGTCCCAAGAGCCCGCAGGGCGGCTAGGAGTGCGAGAGAAAGGAGCCCGTCCTCTGGCACTCACAGAGCCTGTGGCGAAGAGCACCGATCCTGTGAGCTGGAAGGCATAGCGTCCCATACTGGCAGTGTTCGGGCTATCACACCAGGAGAGAGGAAAAAATTGCTCTTAAAAAATGTAGTAGCCATACGGCCTTTTTGTTAATGATATGGGTGTCCCTGGCCCTCCGCCAGGGAAAGAGCAAACATCCTTTTCTCCGAGTGGCCCGTCTCAGGGACGCTTCGCGGTCCGTACTGGACTTAGCGGCGCCCTGAGGCAGGGGGCGGTGATCGTCTGTGAGGTGCTCAACGCTGCCGCTTAACCAGTTGAACGGACAGGGCGGCGGAGCAGATTTTGGAGCCACAGACGAGCGCCCTCGGCGAGAAGCAGCCAAAGTGCACGAATCGACAGGGAGAGCGGTTTTTGAGCCCGCCAATCGCACTTGACTACTCTTTCACCGAAGTGAATTCCTGGGTGAACTCACCCCGGTGTCGCTGAACAGGCCAGCCTGGTATATGGGTGTGTTAAGAAAGCGAACTTTGTCAACGACACACATATCTGCCAGGTTTAGCCAGAGGTGGCGTTCCTGGACCACTAGTGTGGTCATCGTCCTTCCCAGGGCACTCGCAGCCGACCTGGTGTTTTTAGAGCAAAGTCGGTTGCAGTGCGTAGTGCATTAAGCCTGGGTCGGAACCTTCCTCGTGCCGCTGGGCCAGCGCTTGCACTAGCCATAGCAAGCAAAACGGAAGCAGCCTGGCCCGCAGCAGTGTAGGCTCTGGCCCTGAGGGACACAGACAACCTACACGCTTTGGACGGGAGCCGAGGCTAACCACGCCAGGAAGGGGCACCACGCGGGCAAGATTGACCGCGCTAGCACACTCGACCTGGGGTTTTGCCTCGTACCCCCTGGCTGCTCCGTCATCGAGGAAGGTGAGGGCGGAGCGCACGCAGACCGGGCAGAAAAAGGTGCCCTCAGCGCTGCGTGAACTTACTGTGCACCTCCGGGAAGAAGGGGACGGGAGGCTTAGAGGGTTTCCCCTTCTTATCCTCCACGTAACACCCGTCTAATCGGTCCGGCGGCGAAGCTGGGGGACAAGCCATCTCCAGCCTCGTCGCCGAAGCAGCCCACCCCTGAGGGAGGAAGCGGGTCCGAATTGTCATCGGAAAATGACAGCCCACCCTCCGATGCAGCGATGGACATCTGGTCCTCGGTGTCATCGAGTAAGAGGGCGACCCTCCCGAAGGATGGTGCGCTTCTCTCACTCGAAGCTTAGATGGAGCGCGCTGAGGAATGGGAGGTCCGCAAGCCCGAGGGCGGCGGATTGACCCCCACTGTGACCCTCAGATCTGCCCGAGTGCCAACCGCTACTTGCGGGGGACAACAGGGGTGGTTCGCTCTTTTGCAAGAGCGAACCGTGATCTTAGCTGCGCAACAGACATGCCATCGCAGTGATGGCATGCGCTGCCCGCGAGCACCGCATTAACATGCTGGTCCCCCAGACATGCAATACAGTGCTCGTGCCCATCATCCGTGGACAGGAAACCACCGCATCCAGAAACGCACGGTCGGAGCGACGTCTTTAAAAAGACGCGCTGCCCGACCGTGTTGCTCTTTTAGGAAATTTGCTTAAATTTATACGCACTGCTCTTGAAGTACCGGTCCAGCGAAACGCCCAGGGACAGGAGAAACCCAGCTCGACCACCGCTGCTCGCGTTGTTGCTGGCGCTGGAACCGGGAGAAATCAGCCTCTCAGAAGACGGCAGCTTTCTCTCACTCTCTCTCTCTCTCTCTCTCTCTCTCTCTCTCTCTCGAACAAAGTCGGAGGATGACAGCAAAACGTCTCTTTCAGACTGCACATGAGGCTTCTGAAAGCGAAAAGGTGTGGTTGTGTGGCACAGCGGGCATTCTTATTCACAAGCTGATTATGATTGCTGCCAGCTGTGCACGCTGACACCGCCAACTCATTGGCATTTCATTGGCCCGTTTAATTACTCTTCAGAATGATTGGCTTTCTGACGAAATCCCCATAGTGGAAGTTTCCACATAGCATTGTAGTTCCCCTCCCGCTGGGGAACCATTCATTTAGAGCAAAGAGTCTATTTAACCTGTCATGTCCTTGTTGGTTGATGGGAAGCGGTAATAATAATAATAATAATAATAATAATAATTCCTTACATTTATATAACGCTTTTCTAGACACTCAAAGCGCTTTACCCAATGGGGGGAATCTCCTCATCCACCACCAGTGTGCAGCATCCACCTGAATGACGCGAGGCAGCCATATTGCGCCAGACCGCACACCACACACCAGTTGATTGGTGGAGAGGAGATATAGCGATGAAGCCAATTATGATATGGGGATGGTTAGGAGGCCCTGATGGACAGAGGCAAGTGGGCAAATTTGGCCAGGATGCCGGGGTTAAATCCCTACTCTTTTCGAAGGACATCCTGGGATTTGTAATGACCACAGAGAGTCAGGACCTCGGTTTAACGTCTCATCCGAAAGACAAACTGAAACAATGATCAGGTTCAGAACATCTCGATCAGGCTCCTAAAGTTCCTTTCAGGATCTCTGTCTCCCAGAGCCTGATGTCATTTATCCCGCATACGGTATGACAGCTCCGATGCTCTTGTCGACATTAAGGATCACGGGTACCTTTGCAGAGACATCATTAACACGAGCATCTGCAAAACAGTGAGTGTGCACCTTACATTTAGCAAAAGTAGCATGGACATGGCGGACGATAGAATCGCTGATGATCGTGGCATCGCATTCCATCTCACGGAGGTGGCGAAGCAGTTCTGTGTCGAGATGTCAGTCTGATTAACAAATTAATTGTTCAGTGCAATTTATGGAGCGATTTAACAGATTAACTCATAAAATTCAGCTTGTTCACAGATTAAATACAATGGCCCTGAGCAGGTGTAAATCCACTTCAAAATAACTGTGCTCAGCTTCATTCAGGTAATGCATCCATTTTTTTTTATGGAATGTATAAAAAAAAAGTAAGTTTTCTGAAATTGTAATACTCTGATAAAGTACATGTAAATAAAATAAATACTTAAGAGAAGAGATATTTAACCCCAAAAATGAATATTCTCTCATTATTTACTCTCCCATTACTTGTTCCAAACCTGTTTGTGTTTTTTTAAAGGTGCTGTATGTAAGTTTTTGACTCTTCTATAGCATAAAAATACCATAATATGTTTGCAGATAGTTAAGAAACATGCCAAGTGACCAGTCTTGTTTATCTGAAAAACAATGCTGAAGTCAGTTATTCTGCTTTAAAAATGTGTTTTGGCCCAATGCCAGTTTAGCCAACTATATTGCTGCACCCCAGGTTGCATCGGTGGAAAACCAAGTATTTCATTCATTCATTCATTCAGAAGGCTCTCAAAGTATGCGTCTGTGACCGAAATGCGATCTCCGGTGGACCGTAGCAGACTCCGAAATGAGACGCAGATTCAGAGTTCCACATGAGGTTATTAATTAGCAAATAATATAAATATTACGAGTGTAAACATTAGGTGAGCATGTTACATTGTAACCCTGTGTCCTAACAACACGCCATGTGACTAGATTTGCAGTGATTAGCAATTTGGCTGTTTGCACCAAATTAAGGCAGCTGAATCTGAAGTTTAAAAATAATCGCATAAACAAGCGCACTTCTGCATTTCAGAATAAGGTCAATACCTGCATTAGATGGCCAATTTCACATATATTTTGTGTATTTTAATAATTTGTATTTAGATGGCTGTCGCCTCACAGCAAGAAGGTCGCTGGTTCAGTTGGCATTTCTGTGTGGAGTTTGCATGTTCTTCCCGTGTTCGTGTGGGTTTCCTCCGAGTGCTCTGGTTTCCCCCACAGTCCAAAGACATGCGGTACAGGTAAATTGAATAAACTAAATTGGCCGTAGTGTATGTAGCTTGACCCAAAAATTCCCACTTGTGGTATGCTGGTTAGAGAAGGTGTGAAATTGTCAACAGGTCTAAAGGTTATGGTGTTCGAATAGTGCTTTAATGAAGCTGCAAACATTGTACGTCAACACAGAGTAATTTAAAGTCTAATTTAAGGAAAAAAAGATAGTCAAAGTCAGCAAAAAATGTGATTATTGATATATACCCTATACTGACAAGAAAAGTTCTGCTTCGTTCTTTGCTATGGGATAAAAACAACTTTGAAATAGCTTTGTTATGTTTACAATTAGTGAATATCCCAATGCTCACGTTACAGAGAGTGGTGTTTAGATGAATGGTGTTCAGCAGTACACCAATTTAAGTACTTGACCCACACTGCACCAACCTGCCATATTTACAGAAATTAAAGGAATTTAGTTCAGTTAGAGAATTACATATTCTGCGATTATACACTGAATGTGCTCTGTTCCATATAGCATGACAACAGCACATTGCAGGAGTCAGATTTCACCTGTAACTAGACAAATATAACTTATTCTTTAAAAAGGTCATGGCAGAGATGGCGTGCAAAAGTGCAGCAGTTCCTGGCCACAAAATCTTCTCTTGTAAAACATGTTTACTTCCACTATTCTGATATACTAGGATTACCACAAGCAAGCTATCCAACTCAAATACTCTGCAAATGTGATGAAACCTATTGCCTTAAAAGCAACAAGTTGACTTTACTTAAAAAAGTAAGTAAACCCACTTCATTTTTAAAATTAAGCACATGGTTCATTTACTCAATAATTTCAAGGCAACGGTTTTACTCACTTTTTAAAAAAATTAAAGGTAACTAATCGCTATCTATGTTGAGCAGTCAAAAAAATAATAAACCCAGCATTTTCACTCCCCAAAATGCTGGATAAAGTGCCTATAAGATGCTAAATGTTTGTGTATACAGCCAAACCAACACTATCCCATGGCAATTTGTATCTTTTTGATTTAGTGGCTAATTTGTATAAATGTGTACGATCCCATTATTTGTACAGTTTAGTATGATTTGGTTGTGCAAGTTTTTAGTACCATTTAAAAAGTACATTTTCATACAACTGAACTCGTATGAATTCGTACAAATTAACCACTAAACTGACAAAATGTAAAATTTTCCTTGTGAGATCAGTCTGGCTAAATGCTTTTTTAAATTTTTTTTTATTGGATTCAAGATGGTCAGCATCAACAAGCTCTAAAGGGGGTCAAGAAGCATTGCACCACATCATGCATTATATTAACGCCATGCCTATAAAATCTTAAAACACACAGACTCACAGAAATTCGGAATGAACTATCCCTTAAATAGTCTAATCATTGATGATGGACAGTACCCTTTCACTAATCTTCTTTTTAGCAACAAGCTTTCTTTCTTTCTTTCTTTCTTTCTTTCTTTCTTTCTTTCTTTCTTTCTTTCTTTCTTTCTTTCTTGCTTTCTTTATGTCTTTCTTTATGTCTGTCTTTCTTTGCGCTGATGAATGTAATGACTAATTAGAACCGATTAGTCACTGGTGAAAACAACGAGGACACACATGCACATCACTTTATTAATAATAATGAAAAAAATGTTTTACACATTACACAAACTTGCACTCCTTTCATATTGAAAGTTTTTATGAAACGAGAGCATATATATGCAGACAGGACAAGTTTTATAGTTGTAGAAACTATATATATATGTATCTATACACACAGTATATGTATAATTTTTTAAATATAATTCCTTGCTTCAAGAAAGAGTTATATTTCCTTTCCCATCACAAAACACTAGCCGTGGCTGTTAGGTCTGCTGCTAAGATGCTGCTTCCCTGTCACATACAGTAGAGCTAGATGTGTACTTCAATAACCTGTAAAAAGACCGGTTGAGGTGTTTACATGCCAAGTAAAATGAAAAAAAAAAAGTGCACAAATCTAGCTGTATTGATCAGTTTATGCTTACACCATTTATGACCTTACTCTGGTAATATATAATTTGTAAAAAATTTTCTGATATATATATAAGCTAAAAAAGCAACAAAAAATTAATGTATGACAAGTGGTCCTCATTGTGAAGTGTTTCCTCCCAAAAAAATACAAATAGCTTAGACGTCAGCCAGGAAATCAGCAATGACACATGTGCAAGTCTTCAGTTTGTCATGTCGTGTAACCTCATGTTGGCTATAAAACTGACAGCTGAATCGTCTTGCTATCTTAACAAGGATCATGATTCGGTTACATTTGATTCAGTACACCTCACCTCCCACGTACATGCAATGTCCCCAGGCTCCGCGGCGGAGCTGGGGGGTATAATAGCTTGTTAAACATAGAGCAAGGCTGACTGACTGGAAAAATAGGCTCGACTTGTACAGAATTGGAAGCAGTGCCGGACCAATTACCCCACGGTGATGGCAATACATGGCAGAGGCCATAGGCACAACTTTTGTAATTGATGTTGCTAGGTACCTGGCAGGGCTGCTCGGAGGCAAGCGCAGGGCACAGGCAGCTTCTCTAATGTTTCCTTCTAGGGGTCACATGACACAAAACACATCGGATCTTTGGGGACCTGCACTAGCTACTACCTTCCTCCGCATTCAGACTTCCTAAAATAGGAGACTGTTGAGCACTGCTGTTCTTTGAGCTATAAGGTTGAACTCGATATGGTCACAATACAAAGATTATTGGTCACACTTATAATAACAATAAGGCTTTATTAGTTAATATATTTACTAGCATGAACTAATTATGCACAATACTTGAACAGCATTTATTAATCATAGTTCAACATTCACATTATTAACATTCAAATTCATGTTTGTTAACATTAGTTAATGCAACGAGTTAACATGGACTAAAAATGAACAACTGTATTTCCATTAACTAACATTCAAATTACAAATACTGTAATAAATATATTGTTCATTGTTTGTTGATGTTAGTAAATGCATTAATTAACAATAAATAATACAACGTTATTGTAAAGTGTTACCACATTATTATATAGTGTGTTTATATAATGTTTAAATAGCTTTATTTGCATATTTGTTGCAAATTCAATTCTAAATCAAAATGTATTAAAGGCAATATGTAAAATCTCCAAAACAACAAAACAAAAAACAATAGAAATGTTTCATAGAATGTTAAAATCCAGAAAATAAGCTATTTTAAGTAGTGAAACGGACGTGTTTTGTGTTGCCATGCTAATGATGTCACACACCCTCGTAACACCTAACAGGGAAACATCAAAGATGCTTTAATATGTTATGTCTTTTATTAGACTGCACAGAGCAGCATTATAACAGAATGCTAAAATATATTTAGTTTTCAAAAAAAGAACTGCTTCTTCCTTACATGATTATGACTTCCAGCTGCAACCCATCACTGGGAAACACCCACTACGGACAATTTAGCTTATCCAATTCACCTATAGCGCATGTCTTTGGACTTGTGGGGGAAACCAGAGCACCCGGAGAAAACCCACGCGAACATGAGGAGAACATGCAAACTCCACACAGAAATGCCAACTGATCCAGCCGAGGCTCGAACCAGTGACCTTCTTGCTGTGCTGCCCTAATAAAAGAAATATTAATCTATTTAAAAAAGTATCATTATTATTATTTTTTATAAACTAAAAAATTTTTTTAACAGTTCAAATTTCTGAACTAACATGTAGTTGCCATTAGCCATTGTCTTTGATAACTGATGCAATATCTCCATTGCATTGAATAGAAAGACCTCTCGCACCCAGAAACAGGCATTTCAGCCCAGGAAGAACAAAGTATGTCCCACAGTTTTTGTGAGTTTTTGGCTTTTGCTTCAGAAACTGCATTTTTAATGTCACCCCATGAGTTTTCAATTGGGTTGAGGTCAGGCGATTAAGCTGGCCACTCCATTACCTCAATCCTTTTTTACCTGAAACCTAGACGTTGCACACTTACTTGTGTGTTTGTGGTTTTTGTCTTGTTGAACAATTCATTCAGGGGTATTTTTTCTTTAGCATAGGCAAACATAAGCTCTTCAAATATTTAGATATATCAAAACTGATCCATGATACCTGGTAAACAATAAATAAGCCAGATGCTGCAATACCATGATCTCTGTGCCGCCGTGCTTCTGTCTTCACAGTGAAATGAGGCTTGATTTCAGGACCTGGGGGTCACTGTCACTTTCGATGTGACACTGTTGATGAACACTAGATCTGAAAAGAACAGTTTACTCTCAACAATTACCATTTCTCTTACATGGGAGAGAGGATGCGTTCCTCTGCAACTTTTTAACAGATTTTAACTGATTCTGCATAAGCCATTTCTTATAAAACATTTAGCTTTTATGGTGACTACTTACTGGCAGCTTAGCTTCCATTAAACAAATTCTGACTGTAACTGTACTTACAGATCATTTTAAATCATCTTTGATCTGCCTGGATGGAATGGTTGGTTGGATCTTTGCCATTCAGACTATTCTTCGATCTGTTTTGACTGTTGTTGCTTGTCATTTATAATGCACAAATATCACTGTTGCTAATAACAATTTTTACAGACACACAACTGCATACATATTTCTGCTACTGAATAAAAAAGGTAACTTTATCTAACAATTCTGTCTTTTTTCTTGCAAGTTGCAATAGTAAAAGTTTATACAGTGTTTTAAAATTCAGATTTTTTGATACAAACTTGAATTTGCTAGTTATTCAGAATGTAAATATATCAGAACTATGACAAAATAATTGTCTGAATTAGCAGATATATACTAACTCTAAATTATGAGAATAAATTCTGGCATTATAATATAATTAGGAGTTTATTTTTCACATTTCAATGAGAAAGAAAATGCCGCTGTTAATGCCATTGATGGTATCTATTGATGGTAGATCAAGCTAACAAATAAGCATAATGATGGAACATTAACGTAAATATACCTTTGACAGTTAACAGAGGGTATAAATACTGTACATAAGGCATGTGAAATAAATCTGATGTTTGTGTCCATGGCAACTGCAATCCATCAACAATAACTGATAAGCAAGATAATTTAATTATAAAACAGATGGAGAGTTAAAGATAAATGAACAAAATGAGCTTTCATTTGTCAAGGGCAAATCATTTGTAAAAAATAACTGTGAAGTTATATAAGGAAAAAAAAAATTCTGGCAGAGAAGTGACACATTGTTACTTAATGGATTTAATGTGCACATTTTAATACAATATGTGAATAGGAAAGATTAAGCATAATCTCACTTTATTGGTCATTGTCAGCAGCCTTTGAAAGCCTTTGAAAGGGTTGAGAGAAGTGAACCGGAGCACAAGATTTACCTTCATAACATAAAATAGCACAAACTATTGTGGTAGATAACCACATTTTAAAGCATGTAATATTCAAACTCATACTTTTTAATAGCAACTGAGATCAATTTGTTGATCATATATGAATGTACTGCTAATAATATTTTACCTGAAAATAAAAAAATTGTTCTTTACTCACCTGCACTTATATGTGTTCCTTTCATTGTTTCCTATGGAAGTCAAACTTTCTTTTTGTTTCTTTAATTGAGACACAATGTTTGGGCATTATTATGAGTGTATGAGTCTGTTCAATCCCAGGACAATACACAAGAATTCTAAAGATAGTTCTCGTTGTGCATTTGAATGATTTAAAATCACTGGAAATATTTGTGTCAAAACAGATGATGGATACACTTTTCAATAAATCTGTGGATTATATTTGTCCGGATTCTGGTTCTTGGTTCTGGGGCTTGGCTATTATCAAATTATAGCCGTGATTACAGTGCCCATACACTGCCAACCAACAACTAAGAACCTCTAACATACTGATAATTTTATGTCAGTCAAAAAGGCCAGTCTCTTAAAGAGATTGTCATGGTTATGCTATGCTGAAGGAAAGGACAAGGACACGATGGGGTAGAATAATAAACACTAATTTAATAAACCTAACAACTGACACCCACACACACAATTACATGGAGAAAGACAAGGAGTAATTCGATAAAACCAGCCAAGGAAGTGGTGAAACTAATAAACATCAAATCATGGCAGGAAAGGGAAACAAAGGAATCATGTGACTATAATTAATTAAAAAAATCAACATTTATTTATGTACTAACATTTAAAACAAAATCGTGGCCCTGGAGCACAAAACCATCAGTTGCCATCAGTCTTCAGTTGCAAGAGTATATTTTGGCAGTAGCCAAAAATACATAGTATGGGACAAAATTATTGATTTTTCAAAATCATGAAATATTATGTAAAGATAATTTTCCATAAAGATATTTTGTAAATTTCTCATTGTAAATATAGCGGCACGGTGGCTCAGTGGTTAGCACTGTCGACTCACAGCAAGAAGGTCGCTGGTTCGAGTCCTGGCTGGGCCAGTTGGCGTTTCTGTGTGGAGTTTGCATTCCTCCGGGTGCTCCGATTTCCCCCATAGTCCAAAGACATGCGCTATAGGTGAATTGAATTATCTAAATTGGCTGTAGTGTATAAGAGTGTGTGTGAATGAGAGAGTGTATGGGTGTTTGCCAGTACTGGGTTGCAGCTGGAAGGGCATCCGCTGTGTAAAACATATGCCGGAATAGTTGGCGGTTCATTCCGCTGTGGCGTCCCCTGATAAAAAAAGGGACTAAGCCGAAGGAAAATAAATGAATGAATGAATGATTTTAAATATGCAACAAAAATGTTATTAGTAATATGCATTGTTAAGAACTTAGTTTGAACAACTTTAAATGAGATTTTCTCAGTATTTAATTGTTTTTTTGTAACCCTCAGATTCCAGATGTTCAAATAGTTGTATGTCGGCCAAATAAGTCCTGTCCTAACAAAGTGTACATCAATATAAAACTTATTTATTTCGATTTAATGTTTAAAAAATTCCCACTTATGACTAGTTTTGTGGTCCAGGGTCACAATAGAGTACATGTGAACCCAACCCATTAGCAGACGCTTTAGTCCAAAGGGACTTACAATTGAGGAGGCATTTAGCGATTCAAAAATAAATAACTGATCTGTGCAGGAAACTGAAGACTGAAAACTAAAACTGATTATTTACAGCATTATACCTTTAATCCACATCTTCTTCAAACTGTTAAATTTGTTCACATCATTTTGAAGCACAGGCTATTTGTTCCATAATGATGTGTATTAAATGTTGAAAATCGTGAAAAGGAAATATTCCTTATTGAGATTGTATACAGTATGAGAATGCAGTCCTGCTTTTTCACAAATACTGCACAATTAGAAACAAGTGTTTTCATGAACAGTACAACATACACTTTCTATTCTAAATAAGACACCTTTTTATGTGTTAGTTTGGTAACACTACAATATGGGACATGTTACTTTGCCTATACATCGTTATGCAACAGGAAGATTGCACTCCAGACTGCTGTGAACATGCTCATTCAAGGTAATGTTATAAATAATGCTCAGTTTTTTGCACAGACTAATTGTTTCACATCATGAGACTTTTTGTTATTAATTTTATTTTGCCTGTATATGTTTTTTTGCCTGTTGCAGTGCAGTGGCTGCTGAATTTTGTGTAGAATTGTTATGCACATTGAATCGCCAAGGAAAACAATTTCAGCTAATTAAAAAAAAAACATACATCTTGGATGGCCTAAGGTAAATGTGTACAGTCGTGGCCAAATGTTTTGAGAATTACATAAATATTGAAAATTGGAAAAGTTGCTGCTTAAGTTTTTATAATAGCTATATACTCCTACTATGTATATGCAATATACATATATAATATGCATATACTCCAGTATGTTATCAAGAGTGATCAGATGAATTGCATAGTCCATTTTCCAGCATGATGGAGCACCGTGCCATAAGGCAAAAGTGATATCGAAGTGGCTCTGGGACCAAAACGCTGAAATTTCGGGTCCATGGCCTGGAAACTCCCCAGATCTTAATCCCATTGAGAACTTGTGGTCAATCCTCAAGAGGCGGGTGGACAAACAAAAACCCACTAATTCTGACAAACTCCAAGAAGTGATTATGAAAGAATGGGTCGCTATCAGTCAGGATTTGGCCCAGAAGTTGATAGAGAGCATGCCCAGTCGAATTGCAGAGGTCCTGAAAAAGAAGGGCCAACACTGCAAATACTGACTCTTTGCATAATTGTCATGTAATTGTCGATAAAAGCCTTTGAAACATATGAAGTGCTTGTAATTATATTTCAGTACATCACAGAAACAACTGAAACAAAGATCTAAAAGCAGTTTAGCAGCAAACTCTGTGAAAACTAATATTTGTTTTATTCTCAAAACTTTTGGCCACAACTGTAAATTGCAGATAAAAATTTTGGGATTAACTATTCTTTTAATACCTATCTGCATTTTGATGTCTAATTGTAAAAAAAAAAAAAAAGTAAAGACCCTATATCTATTTACGCTGAATTTGTTCAGAACATTGTTTTGACTTCTACTTTTAGTGCCACAGCATGATCATCCACTAATGGAGCATGTCAACAGTGATTAGATTATATTTTGCATCAAATTCTCTTTTAACAAAAGAAAGTGTGATTTAAAAAAATAGTGTTAAGTATCTGCAAAAAGCCTCTTTCCTAAGGCTATTTCATCCATCTTGTTACATAAACGCGTACACCCTGGCTTCTGTTTCATCTATAACAATCTCATTCACTAAAGGAAATATTGCGTGTCAACGTAATCTGTTGAGGGCTTTTTTTTCCCCTCTTCGCTAATGATTTCATTTGTAGTCAAGCAACATGTGGTGTTTGTTATTTCCTGTGGCCTACATTAAATGAAATGATAATGGCTCTATAATGCAGTGTGTGGACCTGTCTTCTATTTCTGCATGGAGAGCGAGTGAAAAAAAAGCAGCGTTGCTCATTAAGATTTCACTGTGGTAGGTAACCCTGCCACTCATTACAGCCAGTCGCTCCCTGACAATGTTTTCTTCCCTCTTGAGGCAGAATGACAGTGTTTCTGTAGAATCTTAACATGGCTGGTAAACTCCAGAATGTATGTGTGCATATGGGGGGATTTATTGTGAGAAAATGGAGCAAGAGCAAGGACAGCAAGCCGAAACTATACTTTTAATGATGGAGCTCACTTAAAGGGATAGTTCACCCAAAAATGAATATTAACTCACTTTTTACTCTACCTTGTGTGGTTTGAAATAGCACCTATATGGTATAAAATAAACATTTGGAAGCTGTTTACACAGAACTGTGTGAAGGTATAGTGTGTTCACAGACATATTGGAGTGATATAAACACAAGCCTTTTTTCATGTCTCGGTATTAATGTGTACATGATATGTACACAAGACAGGATTTGCAAAGAAACTGGGATTAAAAGAGCTGTTCCAACTCTCTGTGAACCAACTGCACAAGAAACAGTAAGTGCACACTTTGTATTTTTTCATAGCATTTTGAGCTATACTTTTGAGCCACATAATTTATAACCACTGAAATCAGCACAGCTGCATAGTGTACGCTATAAATGAGGATTCTTCAATTACATAATGTTAAATCGAGTTTATTTTGTCAAGTACTTAACTATAATGGATCTCTATACAGCAGCATACAGTATTTACCCATTTGGTGGGCATCCTGTTAGATTTGCCGCGAGTAGGTGAGCAAAAACCGCACCGTGTGTTAAACGTGCATGTGTTTGTTTGAGTTGTAAAAGCATTTGAGTGTGGCTCATTCATCTTACTGTGGTATTTGTGACTGTGGGTTTCTGTTTTATTGTATCTGAGTTGTTGTTCCCCTTCATATGGGAACTCCAACGTGTGTCTGGAACCAGACATATGGGAGTACGTCAGACGACCAATCACTCTGAAGAGTAAGAAAACGGGCCAATGAATGCCAAAATGAATTGGCAGAGCTCAGCTCCAAAGCTGACAGTGATTAGCCATTAGTGCTATATAAGCTGCCAGCTGAGAAGCGAGCACTAGAATTTAGCTTTCAGAACCTCTCACGAGACTGAAGACACTCTATCTGCCAACCTGATTTCAAGACTGAAACCAGTTTACTCACCAGTGCAGGAGATGACGTGACAGCGGCGGTCGATCTGGGCTTCCTGTCTCCTGGGCGTTTCGCTGGTGTGCACAAAAGAGCAGTTTCCATTAAAAGAGCAGATTCCCTAAGAGAGCTGTTCTGACTTTGCGTTTTTGGATGCGGTGGTTCCTATCTCCGGATGATGGGCACGGGTATCGCATCACAGGTCTAGGGGTCCAGCATGTCGATGCGGTGCTCGTGGACAGCTCATGCGCTCACTGTGAGGGCATGGCTGTTGCACAGCTGAGATCGCGGCTTCCAAGCCACCCCTGTTGCTCCTTGTGAAAGCGGTTAGCACGCAGGCAGATCTGAGGATTACAGTGGGGGTTTATCCGTCGCCTCCGGGCCAGCAGACCCTCCACAGCGCGCCCCATCCAAGCTTCGAGTGGTTGTGCGGTTCATCCCCTGGGATGCCCGCGCCTCCGCTTGATGACGCACAGTGAGCGCACGCTGGCATAGAGGGCGTTTTTTTTCCGCCTTGGCCACTTGGAGAGGAGGAGAACCGTTCTTTCCCCGGTGGAGGGCTGGGGCTCCCCCTCGAATGAATGTAGCGATCCGAAAAGAGCGGCTTTTCCTCCCTCTGGGTGTGGAAGCCCAATTGCTGCCAGCATGGGATGCACTGCCTTCCAGCTCTCAGCTTTGGTGCACTTTTCCACAGGCTTTGAGGGTGCCAGAGGATGAGCTCCTTAATCGCAACTCCAGCCTCTCCGCGGGATCCTGGGAGGAAGGTAAGAGTCAATCTCTTATTTTCAGTTCTTCCTCGGGACGCTCCGCTTCCCGGGGTGAGCACTCCCCATCCCGAAGCTGCCCCTCCACGGGTACGTCAGCGATCGTTCCGGTGATGTTGCTCATTCTGACTCTGTCAGCCTGGTTAGTGCTGCTCAGCCCGTCGTAGTAGCTCACACGGATGGTCAGACTCGGCTATGCGTTTCAATTCGCTGTTGGCCTCCCATGTCTCGCTCTCTCCCTTGCTTTTGCTGTGCGACGGAGGCCGAGCATGGTAGTAAATGATCCTCCCCTTCAGGCTCTCCCTGTTCCATGCGTGCAGGATGCCCTGTGCCTCTTCGGCGCACACGCATCGGCATTTTTGATTGTTCATTGACTAGGTTACATTTTTTCTCAGACCTTTGAATTAGTTGACTATGCATAGGGACCTGGTGCTCCAGGTGCTCAACCGAGAATGAGCAAGCTCTCCCCCGGGCAGAGCTTCTCTCATCTTGGGTTGGAGCTGGACCCGATCTCCATCACGGTGCGCTTTTTTTTTTTTTTTTTTCATATGAGACCACTTCAGCGCTGGCGTCGCGATCGGGTCCAGATGGGCATGGCGCGCGGGTGTCCATCACCACGCTGTGTCTCCGCACCTTCAGCCCCTGGATGGACCTTGCCTTCTACGGGCCTGGGTGCCCTTAGAACAAGTGTCCAGTCGTGCTGTCATTCTGACGGATGCTTCCAGTACGAGCTGGTGGGCTGTGTGTATCGAGCATGCAGCTGCAGGTTCGTAAATCGGACTTCGGTTGCGTTGGCATTCAATTGCCTGGAGTTGTTGGCAGTGTTTCTCGCTCTCCGCCAGTTCCTAATGGTACGGGAGGGGACACATGTGTTGGTTAGGACGGCCAGCGCGGCTGCGATAGCGTCGCATGTCTCAGCTCGCTCGCCATCTGCTCCTCCGGAGTCATGCGGCTTAATAGCTGCGCACCGTTCATATCCCGTACGAGCTCTACCGTGCCAGCTTACATGCTCTCACAACAGTTACATTTCCCGGAGAATGGAGACTCCACCCCGGCACAGTCCAGCTGTTATGGGCACGCTTCAGAGAAGTCCAGGTCATCCTGTCGCTTCTCCTGAGCGGCCCTTCGCCAGCTGCTTTTCCTGCTCTGCACAGATGCGCTGGCTCTCAGCTGGCCCTGGGTTTACGCAATATGTGTTTTTCCCCAGTGAGCCTGCGTGCACAGACTCTGTGCAAGGTCGGGGAGACGAGGAGCAGGTCTTGCCCGTTGCACCTCCTTGGCCCAACTTGACCCGAGTTTCCAGACTCACACTCCTCGTGATGGCCCTCCCTGACGAATTCCCCAGAAAAAGCACCCCTTTTTCTGGGACCGGCACCCTCTGGCACCCGCGCAGCATTCTGGAACCCCCATGGAGGGTTTCTAGACAGAGCACTGTGACCTATCAGTAGATGGTTAACACTGTCACTCAGGCTAGAGCACCCTGTATAGGCAAGCCTATGCCCTGTAGTGGAGTCTATTCGTTGTGTGGAGCTCTTCTCTCTGAGAAGAACCCCGGACATGCCAGATTAGTGTTGTGTTTTCTTCCTTCAGGAAAACTGGAGCGCAGGCTGTCACCCTCCACACTGAAGGTTTGGCGTGCTGCCATCCCCGCTCTGTGGGGCGGCGGATGGTAGTGCGCTGGGAAAGCATAACCTCATCAGCCGGTTCCTCAGAGGCGCTTGGTGCGAGATGGTTAATTCTATCCCGGCCCCCCCTCTCTTGCCCTCTCGGGATCTCTCTAGCCCCAGCGGTTATGGTTAGGTCCGTTTAGCCACTCGACTCAGTATCTATAAGTTTTCTGTCCATGAAGGCAGCTCTGCTGGTCGCGTTGGTATCATTCAGGAGGGTTAGGATTCCAGTGGCATTTTCAGTCAGCGAATCGTGCCAGGAATTCGGACCGGCCTACTCTCACATTTACCTGAGACCCTGGTTCACCTTGTGCCAAGATTCCTACCACCCCTTTTAATATTAAAAGTGGTAGTGAGCCTGCAAGCGCTATCTGCGGAGGAGGCAGACCCAGCCCTTTCATTGCTATGTTTCATTGTATGTGTATTTTAATCCTCGAGTAGAGTAGTTTGCTCCCAATTACTGGGTTACTCCAGTAAATCGGGACGAAATTAAGCTCGGTGTCAAAAACACTTGCTGCGCCATGCTCCCTAACCCGGAGATACGTGCGCTTTTTCTTTTCTGCTAGTAAGTTTCCCGCTTGGCGAACCCTAGAGAATTCCTCCGAGGCCCCCAGCACCCGACTCAGCGGAGGAGCCGGGTGGCTGGCTCAGTGTGATATCTGGTATGCCCACTCTTGGTCTACCCACATGCTGAGGTTCGGTGCCAGCTGTGCGCGGTCCCCGATGGTGATCCCGTATGCCTATTTCAGCCATGGAGTGTTCCCCCTGACCAGGCAGACCCGTGTCTTCCCTACCCGCTAACCAGCTTATACCTGGCAAAAAAAAGCTCTTTTTGATTCTGATTCTTATCATATGTAGCACTCCCCCTCCATAGGGCTAGTCCATATGTTCTTATTGCCATCAAGTCTCCCTTCGGGGACTGGCACGCTTCCCAACGTACTGTTGTATTTTAAAATCCCTAGACTGTATTAGCTAGGTAGCACATTAACGATACTTTAACGACCCCCGATCTAAATTCTAATTATTCCCATGTAATGGTAATTAAGGGCCATGGGGACGTTGGAAGGTTGCGCTCTTGGTGATGCTTGTGCGCTCACGCTATGCTTGGCAAACTTCACATTAGGAGCGTGACGGGCTTAGCTGCTATGGCGTTTTCCGGCTAGAACCAGCTCATTTTCATTTAAAGGCACAGGTGCAAAAACAGCTACAATTCCCTCTGACCCCAAAATTGACAATTTTAACAGGGTATAATAAATTATCTGCTTGGTATTCTGACCTTCACAAATACATTCTGGAGACAGAAACGACTTATTTTACGTCTTGCACAAAGGCCAACATTGGAGTGCTTTAGACCTTTATGATTTTTTTATTCTGTTGAACACAAACGAAGGCATTTTGAAGAATGCTGGTTTCTGGCACCCATTGACTTCCATTGTAGGACAAAAGATATTTTATGGAAGTCAATTCAATGCGTGCCAGCTACCAGAATATCAGAATATCCTCCTGACTACCAGGTAAATAAATATTTGCCATTGATTTTTTTTAGCATTTCCCCAATTGCTTGAAAAAGGCTTTTTAAAAAAAAAACATTTTATTTTAAATATATCATGTGTCCAATACAGTGGACATCAGAATAAAGCACAAGTGAAATTAAAATATAATAAGATAATTAAACAAAATTATAAAAATTCCAAAGAAAATACTACTTTGGAATTATGACTGATGCTACCACATAATTGTTAGTGTAGTGTATGCATCTTGGAAATTGTGTGTTTTTGGAACTATTTTAGGCCCTATTTCTGATGATGTTTCAAATTGTTGAAATTGCCCTTCTTTGAAACACAAAGAGATATCTTGCATTTAGTACACCTTGAATAGGAGCAATTTGAATTCAAGGACCTTAATTGATTTCTTTCCTAGAAGTTAGAAGTCGGTGATGGTCATTGGTGATTGCCATTTAAAAAAAAAAGAAAAATACACGCACTCTCTAAAATTCTCTCTGCCTCTGACAGTGATTATCTTCCTGCTGTTTTGTTTAAAATTGAAATCAAAATGATGATAATAACCACAGATGTCCACTAGGGAGGACATTTCTTTGAATATGCTTTAATCATGGTAAAGCATGTTAGATTATGTTAAAATCAATAAAAATGTTCTTTAGATATTCAAATCAAATAACAACAAAATTTCAAGACAATTTTATTTCATGAAAATTATTAGCCACTTATAATGAATACCATTTTCTTTGAGGAGGAAAAGGAAGTTCCCAAAAGCCCACCCCTATAAATTTCATTTAAAAGTCCTAAATATCCACTACAGAGAATGAAAGTTAATTCTGTAGCGTGCAGTAAGAAATATTTAGATTTACAAATGTCCTCTAGAAAAACTACAAAACAAATTTGAACTGCTGGTAGTCAAGAAGATATATTCAACTAGGTTTTGAACAGGTGAAGAGTGCAGAATGATGAAGATGGCAGAATTCTTTTTTTTTTTGGTGAACTATCCCTTTGTCACAGTTTGGTGTCTTTGTTGTGTAATGTTACATGTCTGGGGTCTGTTCTTCGTACCTCGCTTAAATGATCTGATTTGGCAGATCCTGGATCTTTTAATCTTGATAACTGATCTCTGGCTAATTTGGTTCTTCAAACAAGTTCGCGAATCAGATTAAAATGTCTGGATAAACTGATCTGAGATCGTTGCGTGTGTTGTGAAGGACAGATCTATGGATCCTCGAAATCATGATCAGCAATGCAACGATTGGCTGACGGCACAGCAGCATAATGATATCATCTGATTAATATTCAATTATCCATGTGAACAAAATTACATAGAATTCGTAGTAAACGGTTTGTTAAATATGATACGCAATAACTTTCCACATTTGTTGTGGGCTACAGGCTTTAGACTTTCATGTGTCGAGAGTATTTAGCAATTTATTTTAGTTTTACTTTTAGAGCGAATTTTCTTTATTATAGTAGGCCTATTCAAGTTTCTTAATAAATGGCTGTTTAAATTAATTTAGCATCAAAAAAGCATTTTGATATTGGTAAAGGTGTCTGCAACTTTTGCGAAGCATCAAATCTCCGTCATATTAGCTGTCAAAACGTGTGCATGACTGCATAAATTATGATTCCTTTCCTTAAAAAAATGAGAATATTGGCCATGTCCATTATCATGCACAAATTGTACGAAAGCTGGGTCGGTACCTCAAAGTAGTACACATTTGTATCTAAAAAGTCCATATTAATTAATGTTCACTTTGAACCCGTTGGGGAGAGAGCGCCCCTTTGACAGTGTTTGTACTTTTACTTCGGAGTGTAGATTGCATAACAGTTTTATTTATAATTTTAAAAAAAATTCAATTTGTATATAAATTTATATATTTTTCTATTTTCCCCAGTGTATGTAATCTATAGGTTACTGCTGTAAGAAAATTTCAGCATTCGGTACGTACTTTCAGTATTACCTTTGCTTGAAATGACCCGATCTAATCCTGTTTATATGAAATAAGCCTGCTCCTGAGCAGGTTTGAGCTACCAGAACTGTTGCTATGACAACAACTCTCGGATGAGTTTTGAAGAACGAAACGATCCTGGATCGGGATCTGGATCGTCAATAACCAAATCCAGCTAATTGAGTAATCCACGTACGAAAAACGGACCCCTGGTGTGTCAGTGTTATATTGTGTCATGTGATGTTATGTTGTGCCGTGTTCCATATGGATGTGTTTATGTCAGGTGACCCCTTTGTTTCGTTTTTGTGTGTTAATGATCATTAGTTCTACCTCTTGTTTCACTCCTGTTTCTAATCTGTGTAATTGTGTCCTGTGTATTTATACCCCTGTTTTGGTTTAGTTACGTGTGTTTTTGATAACCTCAAAGTTTTGATTGTCTGAGCGATATCTGTGACACCAGGGGTGTTTAAAAAAATAAAAATGTACCCTCAGTGGTTTTAAACCTTGAGTTTGCCCAAGTTTTTTTCTTTTCTAGTTGTAAGCAAAAGATATTTTGAACAGTGTTGCAAACTGAGTCTAAATTAATTATTCAAAAAACGATAAAAGTAATAACAATGATAATTTCACAGATGTAATTTTTTTCTTTTAAATGTAATTTAAATCTTTTTAATATTTGCATATTTGTTTTGACATGGTCAAGTGTCATGTTTTTTAAAATGGCACTGAGCTTGCATTTTTACTAAAATGGTTTTTAATAAAAAAAATTCCTCAGACAGTTGGAGAAGTGCTCACAGTTGAGCATTTTTAGAAGAGCGTCTGTTTTTAGCTGCACAACAAATCTTTAGTGGACACGTGGCCTACTTTGAAGAGCGAGAGTAATATATCCAATAAAAATCACTAACAAACTACTAGTTTCTTCTGATCTTTTAAAAATGAAGGAATAATCATGTCTGTCTGCTGTGTTTATATGATGTAAAAGCTTGGGTAAAGATGAAGCAGCATCTCTCAGTCCTCTGATGGGTACATTAACATCACAGAACCTGTCATTTTCAATGAAAACTCAGAGAAAAATGTAGAGATGCACTTTATCCATATTTAATTATTATTTATTTCAGGCCTTCAGTGGTGTCCTACATTAATTACTCTAATAATGCCATAGAAACCATTAATATTACACAGATATGCAGTCTAACAGGACATTCTATCACATGCAGGAATCTTATGTAGTGAGAATAATGTTATCACAAGCAAACTACACACAATTAAAACAATTCAACAAGTTGCTTCACCTACACAATGACTTCATAGTTAAGCACTAATCAAAACTCAGTGACAAAAATATAGTCCACTCAATGTTTTTACCAACATTTATTAACTCAATTCCATACAGATAACATGGATATAAAACAAATAAGGTAATTACATGTGTTTTAAAATTGACCTAACCATTTAGCATAGCTTACTCCTGTGATTTTTTTGTCTTTATGAGTCCTTCTCCCCAGAGCACCGTGGAAGGAAAATACTAGTTAGCACAGCTATATTGGGAAAGTGAGCAAGTAAAATTATTCATACAAGATGATGAATAAAAATGTATACATGTTTTAACATACCATATGATTATAATGTTCATGCTGAGTCTCCCTGCCGGTCTGCCTCTGCCAGTGGCACTGCAGTCGGAGGAATAGCCCAGTTATTACAGCTTAACTGGGGAAAATGAGATATTCTTATGGAAACTTAAACATGGCTTTATATGTTGCAAATACGCACCAGAAAACAATACAGATAGCAATTTAATAAAGTCAATTAAAATGAACTTACCATACTCACCTTTACGATAAGTCTTTCACAGCACCGTTGCGATGTTGTGTGGTCGTTTTTCACGATCATTTAGTAATACTAAGTTAACTTACTACTGTTTTTAGATTTGCAGTAGGTGTTGTTTTTTTCCAGAATACACTGATAATCACCAATAAGAATACGGTAAATTTTTTTTTTTTTAAATGTACAAGGATGCTGATTGCTAGCTCTGACCATCCAAAGAGCGAAATAAATGCTGATGTAACTATATGTCTGTTACATGCAACAAGTTCATTGCCGTTCATTTTATGCCCCAGACGCCTACACTATCAATTCTGAAGGCCTCAAGGCAGATTTCTTTGACCCTGGCAACATGATTGCTAAAATATGATTGGTTACAAGCTCTAATATAAGCGTATACTACTGGGAGCGGAATAATTTATTAAACATTAATGGCAAAATATATTAAAAATAAATCAGTGATTCTTAGGCCAGCAGAGAAGGCTTTGCTGGCCCTGACAACCCATTACTGTTAAATATTATAGGCTTTTGCTGAACTTTATTATCACACATATTGCACCGTATTAAGCAGTTACATAAAGTACATAATTAAAAGTGTGTGTGCTGCTTTATGAAGACATCTGAAGTGGCTGTGCATTCTAATAGAATCTACTTAATCTGTGTTTAAGTGCACAAACACACAAATTGTATTTTAGGACCTTTTCAACAAACCTACAATCTTACAGAAATAACCAGTGTAAGCGCATTCATTCATTCATTTTCCTTCGGCTTAGTCCCTTTATTCATCAGGGGTCGCCACAGCGGAATGAACCGCCAACTTATCCAGCATATGTTTTACACAGCGGATGCCCTTCCAGCTGCAACCCAGTACTGAGAAACAACCATACACACTCGTTCCCCTTCATACGGGAACTTCAACGTGCGTCTGTAGAAACAGACTATGGGAGTACGTCAGATGACCAATCACTCTGAAGAGTAAGAAAACGGGCCAATGAAATGCCAAATTGCATTGGCATAGCTCTGCTCCACAGCTGGCAGCAATGAGCTATCAGCGCTATATAAGCTGCACGCTGTGGAGTGAGCCTCAGAATTTATTTGCTTCAGACCCTCTCACGAGACTGAAGACACTCTATCTGCCAACCTGATTTCAAGACTGAAACCAGTTTACTCACCAGTGCGGGAGATGACGCGACAGCAGCAGTTGATCTGGGCTTCCTGTCCCCTGGGCGTTTCGCTGGTGTTCACAAAAGAGCAGTTTCACACTAAAAGAGCAGATTCCCTAAGAGAGCAACACAGTCAATCAACACGTCTTTTTCAAGACGCTGTTCTGACTGTGCATTTCTGGATGCGGTGGTTCCTATCTCCGGATGATGGGCACGGGTATCGCATCACACGTCTGGGGGTCCAGCATGTCGATGCGGTGCTCGCGGACAGCTCATGCTCTCACTCTTGCTTCCATCCTACGGGGTGCAATGCGTAGTCACGGTTCTCGAATCAGACATGATGGCTGTGCTTCCTGGGCTGCTTCGGCGGTGTGGCTGGAGATGGCTTGTCCCCCAGTCTCACCGCCGGACCGACTAGAGGTGTGGCATGCGAGCTGATGTAAGATGAATCTTCCAGCTCCCGTCCACTTCTTCCCAGGGGTGCACAGCGAGCGCACGCTGGCATAGAGGGCATTTTTCTCTGCCCGGTCCTTGTGCGCTTCCGCCTTCACCTCCCCTGATGGCGAGGCGGCCAGTGGGTATGAAGCTATTCCTCAGGTGGTTGGCCGCCACCTGGAGGGGTAAGCTGAGACCCCCGTCCAAGGCGAACACAGGGGCGGTTCTTCCCCAGGCTTATGCGTAAGCACCGCACGGTGGTCGACTATGCTCTCATGACCTTCAAGTCAGCCGCCCGTGCCCTTGCGAAGCGAACCTAAGGCAGGCCACTTGGAGAGGAAGAGAACCGTTCTTCCCCGGTGGAGGGCTGGGGCTCCCGCGCGAACGAATGTAGCGATCCGAAAAGAGGGGCTTTTCCTCCCTCTGGGTGTGGAAGCCCAATTGCTGCCAGCATGGGACGCACTGCTTTCCAGCTCTCAGCTTTGGTGCACTTCGCCACAGGCTTTGAGGGCGCCAGAGGATGATCTCCTTTCTCGCACCTCCAGCCTCTCCGCGGGATCCTGGGAGGAAGGTAAGAGACATTCTCTTATTTTCAGCTCTTCCTCGGGCCGCTCTGCTTCCCGGGGTGAGCACTCCCCTCCCGAGCTGCCCCTCCGTTGGCATGTCATTGATCAGTCCGATGGTGCCATTAGCGCGGGCTCTGCCAGCCTGGTTAGCGCTGCCCAGCCCGTTGCGGTGGCTCATGCGGACGATCACTCGGCTATGCGATTCAATTCGCTATCCGCCCTCCCAGGTTCACGGGTGTTCATACTACGAGGGTTTCCCCCGAGAGCGCCCCTGTCTTGCGAGAGGAGATTGCTGTCCTCCTGGCGAAGGATGCTATTGAGCAGGTCCCTCCAGCCGAGATGAAGTGTGGGTTTTACAGCCCGTACTTCATCGTGCCGAAGAAGAGCGGTGGGTTATACCAATCCTATCTGCGCATTTTGATCTGTCATCCATTCAGGATGTTGATCAGGGTGCTCATGCAGAAACGCATCCCCCAGTGCGTCCGTCCGCGGGATTGGTTGCAGCTATAGACCTGAAGGACGCTCACTCCATGTCTCGCTCTCTCCCTCCTAAAGTGCAACGGGGCCCGAGCATGGCAGTAAATGGTCCTTCCCTTCGGGCTCTCCCTGTTCCATGCGTGGAGGATGCCCTGTGTCTCTTTGACACACGCGCATCTGCATTTTTGATTATTCTTTGACTGGGTTAATATTTTCAGACCTTGAATTAGTCGATTATGCATAGGGACCTGGTGCTCTGGCTCCTCGGCCTGTTGGGGTTTCAGGTCAACCGAGAATGAGCAAGCTCTCCCCCGGGCAGAGCTTCTCTCATCTCGGGTTGGAGCTGGACCCGGTCTCCATCACGGTGCGCTTTTAGCGCGCTGGGCTAGTGCTGCCCTGTCCGTTTAATTCGGCAGTTATAGTGGTTTCACTGAAGTTTTTCAGAGGCTCCTGGGGCATATGACATTTTGTAGCCGCTATCACGCCGCTCAATTGTTCATATGAGACCACTTCAGCGCTGGCTTCGCGATCGGGTCCCCAGATGGGCATGGCGCGCGGAGACGCACCGGGTGTCCATCACTGCGCTGTGTCTCCGCACCTTCAGCCCCTGGATGGACCTTGCCTTCCACGGGCCTGGGTGCCCTTAGAACAAGTGTCCAGTCATGCTGTCATTCTGACGGATGCTTCCAGTACGGGCTGGTGGGCTGTGTATATTGAGCATGCAGCCGCAGGTTTGTAAATCGGACTTCGGTTGCGTTGGCATTTAATTGCCTGGAGTTGTTGGCAGTGTTTCTCCCTCTCCGCCGGTTCATACCGGTACGGGAGGGGGCACATGTGTTGGTTAGGACGGCCAGCATAGCTGCGATAGCGCACGTCAGCCGTTTGGCTGATGTGCGCTACCGCCGCATGTCTCAGCTCGCTCGCCATCTGCTCCTCCGGAGTCATGCGGCTTAATAGCTGCGCGCCGTTCATATCCCATACGAGCTCTACCGTGCCAGCTTACATGCTCTCACGACAGTTACGTTTCTGGGAGAATGGAGACTCCACCCCGCAGTCCAGCTGTTATGGGCACGCTTCAGAGAGGCCCCAGGACATCCTGCCGCTTCTCCCGAGCGGCCCTTCGCCAGCTGCTTTCCCTGCTCTGCATGGATGCGCTGGCTCTCAGCTGGCCCCGGGTTTACGCAATATGTGTTTTCCCCAGTGAGCCTGCGCGTGCAGACTCTGTGCAAGGTCGGGGAGACGAGGTGCGGGTCTCGCTCGTTGCGCCTCCTTGGCCCAACCGGACCCGAGTTTCCAGACTCACACTCCTCGTGATGGCCCTCACTGACGAATTCCCCGGAAGAAGTACTCCTTTTTCTGGGACGGGCACCCTCTGGCACCCGCGCAGCATTCTGGAACCCTCATTGAGGGTTTCTAGACAGAGCGCGGTAGACTTAGGTGACCTATCAGTAGATGGTTAACACCGTCACTCAGGCTAGAGCACCCTGTATAGGCAAGCTTATGTCCTGTAGTGGAATCTATTCGTTGTATGGAGCTCTTCTCTCTGAGAAGAACCCCGGACATGCCAGATTAGTAATGTGTTTTCTTCCTTTAGGATAACTGGAGCGCAGGCTGTCACCCTCCAGACTGAAGGTTTGGCATGCTGCCATCCCCGCTCTCTGTGGCGGCGGATGGCAGCGCGCTGGGAAAGCATAACCTTATCAGCCGGTTCCTCAGAGGTGCGTGGTGCGAGATGGTTAATTCCATCCCCGCCCCCCTCTCTTGCCCTCTCGGGATCTCTCTAGCCCCAGCGGTTATGATTAGGTCCGTTGAGCCACTCGATTCAGTATCTATAAGTTTTCTGTCCATGAAGGCAGCTCTGCTGGTCGCGTTGGTATCAGTCAGGAGGGTTAGGATTCCGGTGGCATTTTCGGTCAGCGAATCGTGCCAGGAATATGGATCGGCCCACTCTCACGTTTACCTGAGAGCCCGGTTCAGCTTGTGCCAAGGTTCCTACCACCCCTTTTTTATATTAAAAGTGGTAGTGAGCCTGCAAGCGCTGTCTGCGGAGGAGGCAGACCCAGCCCTTTTATTGTATGTCCGCGCATTGCGCTTAATGTGACACGTAGAGCATACGTCTTTAAGCAACTTTTTTTTTGTTATGATCGGCAGAAGGGAAGTGCCGTATCAAAGCAGAGGTTGGTCCATTTTATAGTTATGCCATTGCCCTCGCCTTATGTGCCAGGGCAAGCTGTGTCCCCCGGGAGAGAGAGCACACTTTAAAAAAAAAAAAAAAAAAAAGCGGTGCCTCCTTTTCGGCGTGAGTACGCAGCACCTCTTAACAGATTATGCAGAGCTGCGGGCTGGGCGACACCTAACACATTCACGAGATTTTATAATCCTCGAGTGGAGTCGGTTTCCTCCCGATTACTGGGTCACTCCGGTCAATTGGGACGAAATTAAACTCGGTGTCAAAAACGCTTGCTGCGCCATGCTCCCTAACCCGGAGATACGTGCGCCTTTTCTATTCTGCTAGTAAGTTTCCCGCTTGGCGAACCCTAGATAATTCCTCCGAGGCCCCCAGCACCTGACTCAGCGGAGGAGCCGGGTGGCTGGCTCAGTGTGATGTCTGGTATGCCCACTCTTGGTCTACCCACATGCTGAGGTTTGGTGCCAGCTATGCGCGGTCCCCGATGGTGATCCCATATGCTTATTCAGCCACGGAGTGTTCCCCCTGACCAGGCGGACCCGTGTCTTCCCTACCCGCTAACCAGCTTATCATATGTAGCACTCCTCCTCCATAGGGCTAGTCCATATGTCCTTATTGCCATCAAGTCTCCCCTCTGGGGTAGCAGGTGGACTCCGCAGCGTCCTCCCCCTTCGGGGACTGGCACGCTTTCCCAACGTACTGTCGTATTTCTAAAATCCCTAGACTATATTAGCTAGGTAAAAGCACATTTACAACCCCCGATCTAACTTATAATTATTCCCATGTAATGGTAATTAAGGGCCTAAGGGACGTTGGAAGGTTGCGCTCTTGGTGATGCTTGTGCGCCCACGCTATGCTTGGCAAACTGCACATCAGGAGTGTGACGGGCTTAGCTGCAGTGGCGTTTTCCATACAGTCTCCCATAGTCTGTTTCTACAGACCCACGTTGAAGTTCCCGTATGAAGGGGAACATCCTGGTTACGTCCGTAACCCACGTTCCCCAAATAAGGGAACGGAGACGTGCGTCTCCACTGCCACAGCAGCTGAGTCTCCAGCTGATAAGCTGAGTGATCGGCTTTTCAGCAGGCAAATTCTGAGGCTCACTCCACAGCGTGCAGCTTATATAGCGCTGATAGCTCATTGCTGCCAGCTGTGGAGCAGAGCTCTGCCAATGCAATTTGGCATTTCATTGGCCCGTTTTCTTACTCTTCAGAGTGATTGGTCGTCTGACGTACTCCCATAGTCTGTTTCTACAGACGCACGTCTCCGTTCCCTTATTCGGGGAACGTGGGTTACAGACGTAACCAGGACGTTCACACACATACACTACGGCCGATTTAGTTTATTCAATTCACCTATACCGCATGTCTTTGGACTGTGGGGGAAACCGGAGGAAACCCACGCCAACACGGAGAGAACATGCAAACTCCACACAGAAACACCAAATGACCCAGTCGGGATTCGAACCAGCGACCTTCTTGCTGTAAGGCGACAGTGCTAACCACTCAGCCACCATGTCGCCCCCAGTGTAAGCACATATATGTGTCCATTTCTCAAAGCAACTGCAGGAATATATCACAACCATGTCCTATAAACTAATTATACAAAATCTGATGTTTACCTAAAAACAACTTAAACATTTTTTAAAGTTGTTAAAAGTACATTTTAAATGTAACTTAAATGTAAATGTAATACGTTACTGCCTGCTGAATACCATATACGTACACGTAATACATTATTTCGTATTGACTTTCCATAGCATGAAAATAACAAACATTTAAGTCTATGGCAACTGGTTTTAAACATTGTTTTAAATATCCTTTTTGGTAACACTTTACTTGAAGCAGGTGTTTATAAGATGAAACATTCATGAACTTGGTACTTGTCATGAATATGAAGGAGATTTTATGCATGCTTATAACAACTGCCATTAAGATTTCATTTTAAACGCAAAGGTGTCAATGTTTGACATGTATTTGTCATGACAACTTGACATTACCAAAACAACATGACTAAAAATGTTATAAACTTTATGAATTTTATAATGGCATCATTAAAATGTTTCTTGACCTCAACTACAATTTGTCATTAATTGTCATTTACCCTGTAATGAGCAAACATTTGTTTTGACCTCTCAGATATTGTTTTAGGAGGTCTTTAATGTAAGAATTAAATATTTTTCACATTTTATACATTTTAGTAAGTTTTTAGGGAAATGTTGTAATATTGCAACGTTGGGCTTAGATGTGATCCTGTAGTTTTGACCCTCTGGAAGTGTGGAGGCAAGCTTTATCACAACATCACCTGACAGCCCAAGTTCAGATTTGGCTTTTAGTACGTTTTTAGGGAAATGTTGTAATATTGCAACGTTGAGCCTAGATGTGATCCTGTAGTTTTGACCCTCTGGAAGTGTGGAGGCAAGCTTCATCACAACATCACCTGACAGCCCAAGTTCAGATTTGGCTTTTAGTACGTTTTTAGGGAAATGTTGTAATATTGCAACGTTGGGCCTAGTTGTGAGCAGAATTTCTTTACTTGTACTCAGTTTGTCTGAACAGGTATACAGAGCATTTAAGCATTCGTTTGCAGGATTATTCACTTACTTAGCCCCATAGCAGTATATATCATAAGTAATAATCACACAACAATCATATTTTTTATGAATAAGCGTTTAATAATAGAAATATTTGGAAAAAATATTTGGTCACATTCAGTGTGGATTGAATGTGTTTACTTGCAGTATGATAGTCCCCAAGACAGTTCTTTTCATCTGAAAAGCACAGGCAACACAGGTGAAGTAGTTGTCTGTGTAGATCCTGTAGTTTTGACTCTCTGGAAGTGTGGAGGCGAGCTTCAACACAACATCACCTGACAGCCCAAGTTCAGATTTGGCTTGTGGTATTCCATCTACACTCCCTTGGTACACATCAAAATCATAGAACATGCCAGAGATTCCAGATCTCACCCACAGTTTGAAGCCCCATGGGTGTGGTTTGCCACACATATATTGTTTGATGTTACTGAATCTCCACAGAGTTGTGCTCTTCAGGTACCTCCTGCAGGCATCTCTCCCTAAATAATTTTAGCCATGGTCTGAGTTTCCAGAGTTTGTCCTTCTTTTCCATCTCTGATACAGTCAAGTTGTTTATAAAGTGTAATGAAGTCAACAGAGATTGGAATATGTTGCGGGACACCACATCAGAAACAGGGGTGTACCGTGTGTCTGTCTCCCAATACATACGGACTCCAGACATTTGCATTAGGCCCATCTATGGGTACATGCCAAGCATCTTCTTCATTTCCTTATTGTTAGTGTTTACAGAAGCTTCATTTTTTTGCAAGCTGTACTCATTTGTGTTTCTTGTCAGAACCTCAGTCATGTCTTCTGTCACAAACTTTTGGAAGTACTCTAGTTGGGTGAGGAGGGAGGTGGCATCATTGGTGATTTCTGCACAATAAAAATCAGTATTGGAACTCTTTTTTCAACCAGTGAAACATGTCACGGGGCACAGTGTGTTTATTTGGTTGGGGCTTAATGTCCACATCATCATTGGCTGCATGGGCAGTCAGTGGGTTGGTGGTTTTCTTTGTCCATTTCACCTGCATCTTCATTCTCTGAGTCACCTGCATCCATTTCAAAATCGCTCTATCCATTTTGAACTGTAGCAATCACATCCTGCACACTGAATAGATGGCTTTTCTGCACTGATGGCATTCTGAAGCTGAAAAAGTTTGGAAAAATGTAAGTAAATATGTGAATAACACATAAAGCACATTCATTCATTTTTGGCTTAGTCCCTTTATTCATCAGGGGTCGCCACAGCAGAATGAACCGCCAACTGATCCAGCATATGTTTTACACAGCGGATGCCCTTCCAGCCCCAACCCAACACTGGGAAACACTCATACACTCTTGCATTCACACTCATACACTACGGACAATTTAGCTTACCCAATTCACCTATAGCGCATGTCTTTGGACTTGTGGGGGAAACCGGAGCACCCAGAGAAAACCCACGAAGACACAGGGGAACATGCAAACTCCACACAGAAATGCCAACTGACCCAGCCAGGGCTCCAGCCAGCGACCTTCTTGCTGTGAGGCGATCGTGCTACCCACTGCGCCACCGTGACGCCCCATATAGCACATGTTTTAGCAGATTTACATTTTTCAAACAATTTCAATGTTCAAACGTGCAAAAAAAAGGAGATCAGCTCAAGGACAAAATTGGAGGTAGAGTAAGTTCATGGCAGGATGACCAGACCTATAAACACTTTTTCTATCCAATTGCATCGTGAGGACACACAATAGGACCCATTAATCATGTAAATGTGGTTTTGAGAAAAAAAACAACAACATTTGCTTGCATTTTTTTAATTGTTAAAAGTGATATTGTAATTCTGCAACAGTGGGCTTTCCAGGGTTAAATAATAATTATGCTGTTATATAATTAATTAACAAATTTGAATTGAATTGAATTTAATTGAAATTTGAATGAATGAAAATTCAATTTGTTAGATTGAAAAAAGTGAAAAATATTCATGACAATTATCATGGCCTCATGACTATCATGTTTATGATGGATTTATGACAAGTTATGTTGTATTGGTAAAGTTATCATAGCATAGACATCTCAAATAATGTCACATATTCATTTAAAATGACATAACTGAGCGAATGACACCTAATGCCAGTTGCCATAATGTAAGCATGCGTGAAATCCCCTTCATATTCAAGACAGGTGTCATGACAGTCTTATGAACACCCTCTTTGTGTAAAGTCTTACCTCTTCTTTTGTGTTCAACACAAGAAAGAAACTCAAACAGGTTTGGTACAAACAGAAAGTGAGTAAATGATGACAGAATTTCCAGTTGACAGTAAAATTATGGCAGGGCTACAAAAAGCTGTTTCGTGTATTTCACCTATACTTGTATTATTAACATGTACAGATGTCTGACTTTCACAATCCCTAAAAAAAAATCTATATTTTTATCAATAGCCATTGATTTTGGAAGAAGGACTGTAGTAAATTGAGCCACTGATCAATAAAAATGATGCAGAAAACATTTAGATGAAATTATGAAGCAGTTTGTCGATGTGTTGCTGAAGGTGGTGCCATCAGTTCACCTCAACAAATGCCTTGGCATCGGTGATGCCAATCATTCATCACAAACCCACATGAGCGTCATGGCTTCGAATGGTCATTCTTACTCTCTCAAACTTCCTACAGAGCAGTGTCAAACAAGTTCAGCACCTGCTAATCGATCATACCTTTGTACTGTTTTCATGCAACAGATCAATACTGAAGGCTAGTAAACACTTTAGCTGGTGTACAAAAGCACTCTTACCCCCCAGTGGGCGCACACAAGTCCTGTATGGTGGTGCAACATGCTGTGTGTGTGTGCGATGGCCTCATTGTGTGGTTCGAACCCCCCCTTGGGTCAGGAAGAGTTAGTGAGATAAAATAAGTTAGAGTCACTGAAACATTTACCAGGTCATGTTGAGGACATTGTTTCATAAATGTTTCTTTGAGTATCACTGTAATGTACTTTTATTGTTACAATGTAAATATGAGGTAACACTTTATTTTGATGGTCCATTTGAGTATTAGTAGACTGTCTGCTTAATATCTGCTGATACTGCTCCTTCAACAGACATTTAACTGACTATAAGAAACTTTGCAAGTACATGTCAACTTACACTAATCCTAACCCTAACCCCAACCCTAACAGTCTACTTATAATCTAATGAGAATTAGTTGGCATGTAGATGCAATAAAGTGTGACCAAATATGAATTTGTTAAGTTTACTTAATTGAATTGTCAAACTCATTGCCTTAATTCAATTAAGTAATTATTGTATTATTATTGTATTACATGTATATTTCTTACTAATATACTGAAAATATTCCTTACTTATACTGAGTGCCATTTTCTTAGACCACTTAAGTTTTGTTGGCTTTACTGGATCTGAAATCTCGAGTTTTTTACAATTTGACCTCTGTAAATCTCAGCATAACACAACATTAAAGTCTAAATCATGTCCATGTTAATCGTGTTCAACAAATACACAATAACACTTAATTCATTCATTCATTCATTCATTCATTCATTTTCAAGCGCTTTTCCGGGGCCGGGTCGCGGGGGCAGCAGTCTTAGGAGAGAACCCCAGACTTCCCTCTCCCCAGACACTTCCTCTAGCTCCTCCGGGGGGATCCCGAGGTGTTCCCAGGTCATCCGAGAGACATAGTCCCTCCAGCGTGTCCTGGGTCTTCCCCGAGGCCTCCTCCCAGTGGGACATGCCTGGAACACCTCCCTAGGTAGGCATCCAGGAGGCATCCGAAACAGATGCCCGAGCCACCTCAGTTGCTGACTTCTCTTGATGTGGAGGAGCAGCGGCTCCACTCCGAGCTCCTCCCGGGTGACAGAGCTCCTCCCCCTATCTATAAGGGTGCGCCCTGCCACCCTTCGAAGGAAACTCATTTCGGCCGCTTGTATCCGAGATCTTGTCCTTTCGGTCATGACCCAAAGCTCATGACCATAGGTGAGAGTAGGAACGTAGATTGACCGGTAAATCGAGAGCTT
>CAIGQV010018257.1:2302982-2323674 GCA_903798115.1 Danio jaintianensis | reverse complement strand
AGTTCACCAGCGATCTCTAGAGTCCCAGATCGCTGGTGATCATGACACAGGGTGCAAAAGTATTAAGGGCATGTCCAAATCTACTTTTGCTATTTTAAGGACGACAAATACGGTTTGCGCCGCGGCGTATGGTCTAACAGGGTTGTGCTTATTCTCTTAATGAGTTATGGGTGTGTTTTGAGCATTAACCAATCAGAGTCTCATCTCCCATTCCCTTTAAGAGTCAGTTGCTTTGCGCAATGGCGCATTTGCTATTTACATGGTGGACTTTGTAAGTGGAAAAACGGAACGCTTCACTAGTGAGAAAACCGTTAAACAGAGCATCTGCAGCGCGAGGATAAAGAGTGAGCCTCCTCCAATCGACCTCTTTACTTTCTCTTTTTTTTTTCACTCCTCTGAAGACATCCATTAGCCTACATATTTAATTTTGTTTGTTAAGCGCAAAGATTTGTTTAAAAACTATTTCTAAATTCAGTTCTAATTTACAGAAAACGAATAACTGAACAATAATAACGAAGTGTGGTCAAAAAAACGATATATCCAAACACACGTTCTATGCCCCATATGGTCCAAAACCTGACAGGTGGACAAATCTAAGCTTGTTTTTAATAAAACAAATATAAATATGCATATAACAAATAATAATAATACCATTATACAAATGCAAATTGTCATGAATAAACTGAAAAAAGCCCCCAAAGGGGAAGAAGGCATGGAGGCAGTGGTTTTTATATTTATATAGAAAATAATAATTTTTGTAATATTTTATTCCTTTAATTCTTTTTCATTTGTAAAGATATTTGCGTATTGCTGTACATCATGTGTGTATTAAGCAATGTGTAAGCGTTTAAGGCGCACAACTAACGCGCTCTGCGCTAGACTTTAGACCTGCTTTCAGCTGGTTTATTGCACAGTCTTAGTTCCTCAAAATAGCAACGCACCAACAATGCACCTTAACACATCTCTTTTCTAGACCGACACACCCATGAGTCTACAAAGTGGTGCAAATGGATTTGCTATTTAAACAACGTGGCGCAAAGCGGGAAAATTACTGTTGCGCTGGTCTGAAAATAGCAACACGTCGCGGCAAACACGTCTTGTGCCTTTTTGCACCAGGTCTAAGATAGGGCCCTCAAAATTCTCTCGCGAGTGCCTTTTGCGCCTGCTGTTCTTGTGTAAATCCACCAGAGGCCGCTGTCGACTAACTGATTGACTGACTAAATGACTGACTGACTAAACAATCGACTGCCCCACCCTCCTCCTTCCCTAAACCCAACCAATAGAGTTTTTTAAAGGACCGATTGACCCGCCCACCCCCTTCCCTAAACCCAACCGACAGTTTTAAAAAGCAATCCAAAAAGAGAAAAGCCCTCGCCTGATTTTTACCACGTTTTCAGATTTTTCCACATTCTCACCCTGTTATTTACTTATTTTATTTTTTGTTTGTGTTTTGTTTGTGTTTTACCCACTTTCTGGAACCGTTCTTCGCTGGACTCGAACCCCGTCATCGTAGTCAACTCCTCTCTGCGTGTCAAGTCCGTCGACTTACATGGCGAGCTACTTGACAAATTGGTCACAGCGGGAAAATCATCCATATGGAGGTAAGCACAGTCAGTTGGTCGCGCGAAAAGGAACGGCGTCATACCACCCCGTAGCGTTAGTTTTAAAGACGAAATGCAGCCATACGCACCTCCGGCTACATAAATCACAATCTCCAGAAATGTATATAATGCTACGTTTTCAGAATGAGTCTATGTTGCTTTTTTTCCTGATCCCATTGCACTGACAGAGGCCACAAAGATTTACTTAAAGGGATTGTTCAGCCAACAATGAAAATTACTTTATCATTTACGTATTTTTCCTCATGTGGTTTTAAACCTTAATGAGTTGGTTAACACTTTAGAATAATGGTCCATTAGTTAATGACAGTTAATGTATATTTACTAACATTAACTAAATAAATAATCTTGTAAAGCATTTATCAATCACAGTTCAGCATTAACTAATGCATTATTAAAATCCAAAGTTGTGCCTGTTAACAACGTAATTTAACTTAAATAACATTAACTAATGTTAACAAAGATGAATAAATAACATAATGAATGTTTTACTAATTGTTTGTTCATGTTAGAAAATACATTAACTAACATTAACTGATGGACCAGTTGTGTTAAAGTGTTAACAATGAGTTTATTTCTACTGATGACAAAAGAAGAGATTTTCAAGAATGCTGGTTGCTGTTACCCATCGAAATCGTAGGGAAAAAAAATACTATGGAAGTCAATGAGTTACAAGGTATTAGCATTTATTCCATTCTTTCTTTTTATTTGGCAGAAAAGAAGTGAATACACTCAATTTGTCAAGGCATACACAATAAAGTTTTAAAAACAAAACTTATTTCCATTGTGGTCCTTGATGCAAAATACAGATTGTGCTACTCCTGGTAACAGGTACAGTGTGACACCACATTATAAATACAACAAAATAAACACAAATACAATTATAAATAACCATTAGAACATACTGTAAAATCCATCAACATACTGTTTTACTTAAGAGCCAGCTTTTAGATTTTAAACTAAATCTAACCAAATTTGTAATAATTTTAATATCCATAGGCAGCTTATTACAAAGCAATATATAAAGCAGAATATAAAAAAAAACTGATGACCATACACAGTTTTAAAACAACAAAATGTAAAATCCATAAGGCTTTGCCTAGTTTTATAACAATGTTGCTCATTTACCACTGATAAAACGCATGTAAATAATGCATTTTTCAAAATATCTTCTTTTTGTGTCCAACAGAAGAACGTGAAGGATGAGTAAATGATGGCAGAATGGGTGAACTATCCCTTCAAGGCCCCCAGAACTCATTCATTTTCTTTCGGCTTAGTCCCTTTATTAATCAGGGCTCGCCACAGCGGAATGATGCGTCAACTTATCCAGCATATGTTTTACACAGCGGATGTCTTTCCAGCTGCAACCCAACACTGGAAACACCCATACACTCTTGCATTCACACACATACACTATGGCCAATTTAGCTTATTCAATTCACCTATACCGCATGTCTTTGGACTGTGGGGGAAACCGGAGCACCCGGAGGGTACCTACGCGAACACGGGGAGAACATGCAAACTCCACACAGAAACGCCAACTGACCCAGCTCAAACAGACCCAAAAGAGTAAATTAGTTACTTTATTTTTTTGTTGTTGTTGTATTTATAGTTTGAATTAGTTTTCATTTATGTTTAAATTCTTTGTTCATTTAAACAGTAAAAAATGTAAATACATATTGTCATGGACAATGGACAATCCTTTAATGCTTGATAAGTTGAATGTTTTAAAACTCTGCTGCTTTTCCAGGTATTAACTTTTATGCAGCATTTAATATAGTTGTTTGTGAATGTGAAACTTCTTCAAAGTTTTATAGATCAAAGGGCAGGATAATTGGACATACTGTCACCCAAAATAAAGAAGCGATTCTGGACAACCTGAAACAAGTCATGAGTAACTCCAGTATTCCTGCAGAAACCTAATTTGCAACAAATCTGCATAATGTCAGGCTATGGTCCTTAGTGACTACCTGAGAACAACATCTAATTTGACCATCAAATGCTCCAGCTGCACTTTAGCTGAAGCCTGGAAGGATTTGGTTTGTGTTAAAATTAATAGGAATAAAAAGTTTTATGTGCAGCAAAAGCAAATGCACTTGAGGACATAGGCTACAATTTGGTCAGACTGACACCGTTATTATTGATATCACTTTACACAAATGCTGGGAAGCCTCTCAAGCTCAAATTTACTGTAGGCACTGTATGATAATAAATGTTTGGTTTCCGATATCATAAGTGGTTGTCTAATCTCAATAGACTGGACAAACTGAGCAATCAGAGCAAAGTAAACTTTCATTGAGTAGGAGTTTAGAGATATTTGAACAAATCACTTCAGTGAGAAAAAAGCTGATGCTTCCATTGTATTAAGGTGTGCTTTGACCTTGGGTTGACGTAAATTTATTGTAGGATGCAATTATGAGCCTTTAAAATAGCATTATATGTGCTCTTTGAAAACCCCGAACCACAAGGCTTCTTGTATGGCTATAAATAGTTATGATTACAATTACTTCAATAAATGGCATGCTCACTTTCTTCCAGAACACTCTTTATGAAGCGATTCAGTTTCTTTGAAGCACCCTTTTATGGCAAGCAGATTTAACATTTTAATAAAGTATTATCTATTTGATTTTAATATAACAAATTTTAAAGTTTCTAGAAGTATTAGCTACTAATGCTTATTCTTTCGGTACTAGTACCTTTTTAAAATATACTTAATAGAAAATTTTTGTAAGATACTACTCATTTATTATAAACTAGAAGCTATTAAACAGATACTAGCAACATAGGGTCATTCTTTTCACGCTTATCAGCTGACCGTTTACCTCCGTATGGATGGCTTTCCTGCTGTTACCAGTTTGTCCAGTTAGCTCGCCATGTATGTCAGCGGACTTGAGACGCAGAGAGGAGTTGACCACAACGACGGAGTTAGAGTCCGGCGAAGAACGGTTCCAGAAAGCCAAAAACAGAAGCCAAAAAATAAAATAAACAAGTAAATAACAGAGTGAGAGTGAAGTAAAATCTGAAAACATGGTAAAAATCAGGTGAGGGCTTTTCTTTTTCTGCATTGCTTTTTAAAACTGTCGGTTGGGTTTAGGGAAGTGGGTGGGCGGGTCAATCGGTGCTTTTGAAAACACTATTGGTTGGGTTTAGGGAAGGCGGAGGGTGGGTCAGGCGATCGGTCAGTCAGTTAGCCATTTAGTCAATCGATAGTCAGTCGACAGTGGCCTCTGGTGGATTTACGTGAGAAGAGCAGTCGCGAATGGCACTCGCGAGAGAAATTTGAGATCTCAAAAAGCGTACACAGCGGCCTCTGGTGGATTCGCGAAAACAAAAACTGCAAAAAAACGTAGCTCCTGGGATGTATTTGGCGCTCTCCAATTGTTACCAGTAACACATTTCTAATAATAGCAATTTACTTCTATGGGGATCTGTGACTGAGATATCAGTTTAGTTTTAACAAGTAGCCTATGTTTTGCAAATGTGACCTATGCATATATATTTAAAGAAAATCACTAGTGGTTGTACATTAGGGAACTGTAGTGATCACCAGCAGTGTTGCCCTTGCGGGTGACTGGAAATCACTCCCTGTAACACTCACCTGAACTACAAATCCCATCATACCCTGTATTCACACACTAGTTTCAAGTTCATCCTGATTACTCTGACACAGCTGTAGGACATTATCTTTGAATACATGGAATTTATATACACCATTCACACTCACCTCTGTTGCTGAGTCTTGTTAGCTGTTGCTACATTTCAAAGTGTGTCTATTGTTACCTTGCTCGTGTTTTGACCCTCTGGACTGTTTATATTGTTTTTGATTGTTTGCCAACTTGCCATCTAGAAGTATTCCTTGAAATGTTACTATTGAGGTTTTTTTTTAATTTACTAGTAAGATTTTTTTTAATAGTGATCTCTATTGTAGACATTCTGATTAGTCCTAAGACAAGTAACAAACAGCTGTGACAAATAAGATAAAAAAATCTTACATTTTTCTTTGGGTGAACTATATCTTTTAAAGTTCTATATTGTCAATAGGAACTGTAAAAATAAAGTGACAAATTCAAGTTGGTATATATGAATGGTCAGAATGACTGCTTTGGCCACTGTAGCTGTTTTAGAAATCTGTTAGTTCCAGTGTTAAATCGAACTACTAGTATTAAAAAAATAATAATTACTAAGTTAGTCACGGCTGATATTACTAACAAATAACTACCAAGTACTATTTAATAGGAGCTAATATCTAACAAATCATAGCATGAATATGTTTTAGTATGTATTTTGTATTTAAAGTATACTAGTCTTTAATGTGTAATAGTATCTGTTTAATAGACACTAATATCTAACAAACGAGTATTAGAATGTACTAGTAGGTTTCTGATATTAAAGGTGCTGTATGTAAGTTTTTGATTCTTCTAAAGCATAAAAATACTATAATATGTTTGCAGATATTTAAGAAACATGCCAAGTGAACATACTCGTTTATCTGAAAAACAATGCTGAAGTCAGATATTCTGCTTTGAAAATGTGTTTTCCGTGCCAGAACGCTATCTTTGTTTTGGTAATTTTAACCTGGTCAATGCCAGTTTAGCCAATTATATTTAAGCACCCCGGGTTGCCTCGGTGGAAAACCGCGTATTTCATTCATTCATTCATTCAGAAAGGCTCTGAAAGCATGCGTCCGTGACCGAAATGCGACCTTCAGTGGACAGTAGCAGACTCCGAAATGATACGCAGATTCAGCTCCACATGAGGTTATTAATTAGCAAATGATATAAATATTACAAACGTAAACATTAGGTGTGCAGGTTTAACCCCGTGTCCTTACAACAAGCTTAGTGACAAGATATGCAGTCATAAGCAATTTGGATGTTTGCACAAGACGAAACACGTCAGAAATTTAAATACAGCCATTCACAAGCACAGAATATGCACTCACTCACGAAATGGTAAGGTTTATAATCTATTTAATACATATTAACCCTCTTTAAAATTATTAAATGTACGTGCTGAATCACTCATGTGTTTAGTTCTAAAGTTCAATTTCAAACAGTTTATTTTATTTTCAAGATCTGAGGTGATCTGCTTTCATTATATGGCAATAAATGTCATGTGAAATGGCATTCAAACTCACATTGTTAGCATTTAACACTGAGTAAAGCACTTGAGGTTTACCTGAGGGGATCATTGTCATAGTTTTTTGTTGTTCACCTGTGAGAAATAGAAGCTGTTTCTAATATATCAAACTCCTTTTAATATGGAAAATATTCCTTCTATTGGGTGCCGTTGCTTTTATTTAGAACATGGTTTAAATCACTCGCTCCTCGTTTGTTTTGATCCAGGAGTCCAATACCTAGTTCAATCACTGGGTGTCAAACTTACATACTGCACCTTTAAATATTAAGTGGGCCTGCCATACGTCTATGAGCAGTGTCTCTTTGCCCTTCAAAAAGGTGCAAAAATGGCAGTTGTTTCTTTACTTTTGTCACTGGAATGATGGAAGAAACCAATCTGAACAAACCTACTGTATGTACGTTTGTAGCATATTGTCATGATGCCATCCTATGTTCTTCATATGTTGACCACATATGTCTGCTTTGACCACCGCTGTAGAATTTGGTTCATGTTGTTGACGTGTTGAGGAGACATTGTATTTCTATAGAGGAAAATAACTTTTCAGGCACCTCTAAAGATTAAAAATGTTTTGTTATCTATTTGACAAAAGTCAGGTGTGGTGTGCAAAGGTCCTGCCCTCATAAACACAGCGTCTCTTCAATATAGCATAATTTAAACGACAATTGAATTTGCTGTATCTGTGTCTTATCTAAGATATAATCACGCACATTAAGAGCAAACCTGAGATTGCCTTGTTATTAATGGGGTGATTTCAGAAAAAGGAAAAGCGAAAGCAAAATCTATTTACAGAAATGTAATCTGCTAAATCTTTCTCTCTGAGGTGTTAAATGTGGCTGCTGATAAAGATCAGGCAGGACAGACTGTGCAGGAAATTTGATTTGAACTGATTGTGGTGAAGGCTGTAGTTATTGTACTTATACAGGAATAGTAACTCACACCTTCAAATATGTGCACACAAAGAGACATTGAAACGAGAAAACAACCCACTCACTCACTTACTCACGTTCCATCAGCCTATTCTTGTCTTTATTAGGAGTCTCCACAATGGGATAAACTGCCAATTACTTTGGCATGTTTTACCTCAATCAATCAATCCATCCATCCATCCATCCACCCACCCAACCAACCAACCAACTAACCAACTTTATTTATATAGCAGTTTACTACATCCAAAGAGTTGCCTAAAATGCTTTACAACAATAAAACAAAATTACACAATTAAAGCACTCTAGAGAAGTAAGAACATAATCAAAACAAGAATGTCAATAAAGCATTAAAACAATTAGATGACAATTATATATTATAATATAATTGTATTGAATTATATATATTTGATACTGAATATCAAAAGCTCCACTGTTCAAAAAGAAAGTCAACTTAAAAGTCAACTTTTACTCTATATTTAACCCAAGTACTGCACGTGACTCGATTTACGTTGAGTCAAACGTTGAGTTGGGTCAGCTCTGCAGCAAGTTGCCTTAAAATTTTAAGTTGAGTAAACTTTTTTTTTTTTTACTGCAGTGTATTCTAAATAAATAGGTTTTAAGTTTTGCTTTAAACAGTGCTACGTTAGTGATTAGTGATAGAATTTGGTGGGCCAGTTTTGGACCAGCTGACCTGTTGCAACTAGGTGCTGGAAACACAAAAAAACAACAACTTGTTTAAAGGGATAGTTCACTCAAAAATGAAAATTGTGTCATCATTTACTCACCATCCACTTTTTTTTCTGTTCTATGAAAGTTTGAAGAATGTTGAAAACCTGATAGTGAACTATCCCTAAAAATACATAAATCATCGTTATTTAATTACGAAAAAACTGTCATAATTTACTCACCATCCATTTTTGACAAATCTGTTTAAGTTTCTCTCAAAATAAGATATTTTGAAAAAGTATTTCTTCCTTAATATGGGTGTCAGTGGCTACTGGATTATAACATTCTTCAAAACATTTTCTTTCGTGTTCAATGGAAAAACAAAACTCATAAGGATTTGAAAGTGCTTGAAGGTAAGTAAATGACGAGTACATCTTGTGGTTATTTTACACTAATTGTCACATGTTTGGGTTGTTTGTTTCGGTTTCCTTTGTTCTCTGTTTCCCCCCACTCTTTTGTTATCTTTTTATCTCATTTGTTCCATACACCTGTCACTGTTTAGTTAATTATCACCTGTGATCATTTCAGTTCCTCTGTCTGTTCTGTTTCTGGCCTATTTTTGTTTGCATTTGTTCTCTGCTGTTTGCTCTTGATGTTTTGGATTTATTATTAAAATACTACTGTTTCTTACTTCTTATGTGCACACTTGATTTATTTTAGCAGGTGTGTGTAGTTACACTTTGGATATATTGAGTCTCTAAAAACGATTAACTTTTTCTTTAAAACCAGAACTTTTGTTTTATTGATACTTTGTGTATTAAATGCTGTCTGTCTGTCCATCTATCTAATTTATAATTTATAAAAACAATCCAAATCCCATGTGCTGGCGTTGCTTTGAATTTTGTGTCAGTGGTCAGAAAAATATATCTGTATGGAAGGCGGTAAGAGACAAAACTCTTTAAAGCAACTGTACGCAATTTGATTTTATCAATGCACAGTTTAACTGTTGAGGCATTAGTTTTGAACTTGCTTATTAATACATGTGGTTGAACATAATAGCTGATATTTTCATATACATGTCAATATCCATCACAAATAAACATCACGTTATGTAATGGCTAATATTTGTATGCTCAAAACCTGATCTCACGAGGAAATGTAACTATATTCACATTTTGTCAGTTTAGTGGCTAATTCATATGAATTCAGACATACGAGTTCAGTCATACGAAAAGGTATATTTTTTAAATGACCTGTGGCATCAAACCCCACCCCTAAACCCAGCTGTCATTGGGGGGTGAGCAAATTGTGCTAAATTGTATGAACAAGGTTGTACAAATTCATACGAATTAGCCACTAAATCAAAGAGTTACGAATTTTCACAAGATGGAGTTCAAAACCCAACATACAGTACATAATAATACATTGTATTACAAGTGTAAATATAGTCTCAAAAAGAATTATAATTCAATGGCTGTCGTGTTTGATGACGCATCAACATGTTATCCAACTGTGTGTGTTGACAAAATCAAATTTCACACATTTAATTTATAAAACCTTTAGGCATGATTGTTTCGTTGTTATGTGCTTGTTACAATGTGCCTACAGTGCTGTTTTGGCATAATTTATTTTCTCCACAAGGTGTCAACTGTAAACAGGGTTGGGACTTGTGGAGCTGCGCATCGATGGATTTGTTCTTCAGTGTTTGGACTTTCAGCAGCGAAATTTATACCACACTGAATTAAACTGAACTTCAACTCTGAAAACTGGACTGACACATTTTCAATTTACTAAAACTTCTGTGTTAAGCTGCTTTGACACAATCCACATTGTAAAAGCGCTATAGAAATAAAGATGAATTGAATTGAATTGATTGACTGTAGGTTTTCAATATTTTACACCCCCCTTATATGATTATCCTCATGTGAGGGACCCTCAAAAAAGGCATCTATACTATTTCTTAAAGACCCAATTAATATTGTGAAAATTATTTTGACTTTTGCTACTTTTATTTCTTCTTTTTATAGCATTGTATTTATTTAAACACTTATTTACTTATTTTAATCAACATTCTATTTGTGTCATTTGTATTTACACTGTAAAAAATGCTGTGTAGGAATTAAGTTAACTTATTGTTGTGAATTGGACATAAAGCAATTAAGTTGTCCCCCCCAACTGTGTTGTTTCAGCTCATTTTAAATAAGTAGTTTGAACAAAAGTGAACAAAATTGAACAAAAAGTTGAACAAAATTGTTGCCTTTTGTTTTTTTAATGAAGCTTAAGAAATGTTATATCAATATATATTTATACAATTAAATACATTCATACATTCATAGATAGATAAGATTCATATATACATAGATATAGAACAGCATACTTTGGGCTTTATGCAACCTTCCATTTAATGCAGTTTGCTGTTCACAACCTGAATTATACACCCTTTATTTGCTGTTTAACTACTAGACATAAACCCCTGCCGCAAAGCCACCCTGTCACTAAATTGTCCACATCAGACAGGTCACATAATCTGTGATTTCCAAGAGGACGCTGCGTTTGTCTCTCTCAACCTGACTAAAGAATCCGACAGCAGAAGGTCTTGTGAAGTCCACGGACTCTAATGAATTATTAATGGAATAAATCTCCAACAGAAGGACAAGAAAAAGACAAATGTCTCTTGGCATGAGTAGCAAGGAAATGAATATACTCTCAAGGCTAAGCAGGTAGACAAAGGCAAGATAGATCAGTGAAACAGCCTTATAGGAAAGCAGTGCTGTTCTCCACATATTTCAGTCCCACAGAGAAAAACGCATAAGCACGTCATTACCGACAATGCGCTGACCGTGGGCTTCACAGTGCATTCTGATCAACACAAATTTAATATAGAAGTTCCTGTGAATAACACTGCGGAGCGTATTAGGTGTAATGGAACATGGTGTGATAAAATAGGCTCTGTATATATACATAAAAAATGCCATGCCCACATGCAACATCTGACAAATCTTTCGGAAAAAAAATAATAATAATAAAAAAAAAATAAATGCACCAAAATATGCGGGGGTCATTAGAGACAGAATGAAAAGTATTAGTCACAACAGGCTTATCTGTTTCTTTTCACCCCCAAGGCCATTGTGACGGGTTCAAAGACGCCTGTCATCTGTAAATAAGGCCTGCATATGAGAAAAAGAGAGAGATATTATGATGAGAATCTTGTCATAATGAGAGGAGCGATTGCTTTCTGACTGATGTCTGCCAGGACTGGGGTTGAAAAATGCAATCAGCAGATGACAGACTTCATTTTTTTGATTCTAATAAGAAGAGAGTCGGCCATCTCTGTCTTTTTGTCTGTTCTTCTTTCTAGCTTTTGACTGGTGATGTGCATACAAAGGTCACATTAAATCCCAGATGTCATTATAAGCTGCAAATGTTTTTTTCAGCTAAGAGAGCTTTGTGAAAATGACAAAAAAAACCTTTTTTTTCTTCTTCAGCAACATCATTGTGTGATCATAGGAGACATAGGAGGCACAGTACATAGGAGGCTTAGTATTCTAAATGCCAGGATTTAGTTTTTCCCCACAATATTGTTTCCATCACATCTTCCATGTAAATGATGCATTATGCTAAGAATGACATTATGAACCTTTTTGGATTAAAATGACTATTAATGGATTTAACAACTTAACAGATTTTTAATTATTATTTCAAATAAGAGCTATCATACAAAATGCATGTTATTTTTGTTATTTACCATTAACCTGATTAAGATATTTCACATACTGTAAAAGTCATTTACATGTAGTCCACAAGAAAAAATAATATCAGAATTTATGAAAAAAAAAAAATTACCCCCTTCAAAAGTTTACATACACTTAATTCTAAATGTGTTGTTATCTGAATAGCCTACTGTAATGGTGCCGGTTGTAAACTGTTTCCTTTAAACACTGTTATTTTGGTTAGGAGAGCTTAGGAGAGTCTTTTAAAAAAAAAAAAAAAAAACCCATGTCAGAGGATGCCTGACTTGAGTGTAGTCATATACTAATGTAATATATATAACTTTCACAAGAGACAATTCACAAGAGACTATTAGAATTTTTACAGTTTTCAAATGCTTAATTCTGTGTGATTCATAAGTTGTTTTCCACATGGGTCCACAAAAATTTCCCCACAAGGTCAAAATGTACTGGTTTTGCTATACTTGTGAGGACATTTGATCAACACACGCACGCACGCACACAAGCAAGCAAGCACGCACGCATGCGCACACACGCACGCACACACGCACGCACACACACACGCTTGCGCACACACACCTAATTAATAAACTAATAAAAACTGCTGCTTTATTAAGCTTTTTAAATTTATATAGGGCTGCATGGTGGCGCAGTGGGTAGCACATTCGCCTCACAGCAAGAAGGTCGCTGGTTTGAGTCTCGGCTGGGTCAGTTGGCGTTTCTGTGTGGAGTTTGCATGTTCTCCCCGTGTTTGCGTGGGTTTCTTCCGGGTGCTCCAGTTTCCCCCACAAGTCCAAAGACATGCGGTACAGGTGAATTGGGTAGACTAGATTGTCCGTAGTGTATGTGTGTGAATGAGTGTGTATGGATGTTTCCCAGTAATGGGTTGCAGCTGGAAGGGCATCTGCTGCGTAAAACATATGCTGGATAAGTTGGTGGTTCATTCCGCTGTGGCGACCCCAGATTAATAAAGGGACTAAGCCGAAAACAAAATGAACGAATGAATGAATTTATATAGTAATTGTCCTACAGTATTTAGCACTAGAGTGAAATAATAATGGAAATAATTGAGACATTATTTTGCTTCATTGTAATCTTAGATGTCCTTGATGAATAAAGTTATGTTTTAAGACTTTAGAGGAGTTTATAAGTTTAAAGGACTCTGTCAAATCTCCTCCAGAGTTTCTCAGGGCCATCAGCCATTCACACACATTAGAGGAGTGTGAGTGAACCACGTGTGTGAAACGGCCCCTGCAGTACCTGCTCCAGCCTACAGAGACGCTGATGAGAATGAGTTTAAACACACACACACACTCAGGTCCCCTCTTGGTCAAAATTCAATAAATTTCACCAAGGTCTTTTCGTTTGATTTTAACATGTTTTAAGGCATGACCAAGAGGACCTGAAAAAAGGTCCCCTCTTGGCTCCAGGTGTAACGACACCAAGGTCCCCTCTTAGATAGGTAGGCAAGTGCACACACGCACACACATACACATGCACACACACGCACGCACGCACGCACGCACGCACTCACACACACACACACACTGTGGAGTGTTATTTTTTGTTATGGGGATTTCCCATAAACGTAATGATTTTTAAACTGCACAGTATATTCAGTCCTCTTACCCCAAACTACCTCTAACCAAACCATCACTGAAAACATTTTAAATTTTAAAATAGCAAAAAGCAAAGAATACAAGCACCAGGAAAACAGTGAGTGTGCAACTTACCTAGCAAAAGTACCATGGATGTGGATGTGATGACTGAGTCACCCATGATCACCACATTTGTGTTTTTTCTCGCAAAGGGGAAAAAGTGGTTCTGCATCGAGATCTTAAAGACAGGAAGAGAGATGTCTTCTGCAGCTGTACCCAAGGGTCTCAGTAGGTCAGTGCCGAAGTGAACAACACCAGGGCAGACCGCGTACTGGATAAACTCAGCCTGGATAGAGAAACACATGGAGTTGAGATGAAAGGAGTTTTCCAATGTAGAAAATGATTTCCAGCCACATGGAGGCCGTAATAAAAAATAAATAAGTAAAAATTGTCCCCCACAAGATAAAAAAAAAAAACTATTGCTATGCTTATGTCCTCACATCCAGCACACATACACAAACACACGCTTGCATACCCTCACTCTCTCATCCCATTTAGTCTGTCCTTCCAGTCTACTCAAACTAACCCCAAACCTGCACATCAAAGGGCAGGTAAAAGTGACAAACATCCATCAACACACAAGGAAAGAAAGGCAACAGAGAATATGAAGGCTTCCAATGGCGTCCCTATGGGTCCCAGCGCAGACCACAAATCCATTCTCACCAAATGCCCATGTGCCCCGGTGCATCTCCTGCAGGAAAAGTAAGGTATCAAATTGATGTCTGCAATGGTTTCGCTTGATCTTTTTAGCGCAGATGTGGGAGTCTCACAAGATGCTATTTTTATCCTGTCATTTTTCATGGAAAATACACCAGCTATTCCAAACAGTCAGATGATATATTTAGCCCAAAGGAGGGATGGTAATTCTTTTCCTTGAAGCAGAAAATGATGATTTGCAGGAAAATGAATCTTTCAGAAATGTTCCAAAATTAAAATGAATTATAGTTTTATTCATTCCATGCTTACTGGATATTGGCTGCAGACTGTATCAAAACACAAACTAAATTAATATGTCTGGGACTAAGTTCACTTTACTTGCACCAGTGTTATGTTAGTATCCCAGACAAAAGTGATTCACTGGCATGCATTAACTTGGGGGCCACTTAAAGTGCTAAACTGTGTCTTTAAAAGTGCTGTACCCAGTACCCCAGTTAAATGGTGTTATGTAGAACCTTAAGAGGTTTTAGATATGTTACTTTACTTTCTTATGTTTTGCTATGAATGGGAATTTAGTACAATGGCAAAGGTCACACTTTACAATAATGCTCCATTAGTTAATGTTAGTTATGTATTTAGGTGCGGCACGGTGGCTCAGTGGTTAGCATTGTCGCCTCAAAGCAAGAAGGTTGCTGGTTCGAGTGCCAGTTAGGCCAGTTGGCATTTCTGTGTAGAATTTGCATATTCTCCCTGTGTTCACCTGGGTTTCCTCCGGGTGCTCTGGTTTTCCCCACAGTCCAAAGACATGCGGTATAAGTGAATTGGATGAACTAAATTGGTTGTAGTGTATGAGTGTATGTATGAATGTTAGAGTGTATGGGTGATTCCCAGTACTGGGATGCGGCTTGAAGGGCATCCGCTCTGTGAAACATATGCTGGAAAAGTTGGTGGTTCAAGCCAAGCCAGGAACTAAGCCAAAGGAAAATGAATGAAGGAATAAGTTATGTATTTACTAACATAAACTAAAAATGTACAATACTTGAACAGAATTTATAAACCCTAGCTAAGTACAACTTTAACATTTCATTGCGTTATTAAAATCCAAAGTTTGTGCTTATCCAAAATGCTTATTAACATTATTAACATTAGTTAATGAACTGTGAGTTAATAAGAACTAATAAGCATCAATGTTATTTTCATCAACTAATGTTAACAAACATACATAAATACTGTAATACACGTATTGTTCATTGTTTGTTGATGTTATTAAATACATTAACTAACGGAATCCATATTGTAAAGTGTTAACACTGTTTTGAATCACTTTTATACTTAAGTTTTGTGTGGGGGTCTTGAAATATTTCCTTATATGAGGCCCTGGACAGAAAGAAGTTGAAAAACATGTCATCTTCAGGAAATACAATGTATTTTAAAAGCAGTTTTTAATCATTTCTCTAGCAAAACTAAGAGATCGAGAGAGCGTTAGAGAGCAGGGGTGTAATGGCTTCTTTGTATAACAATAGTGCTACTTAGCACCTTAACCACTCCGAAGAGCCACTCAAGAACCATTGTGTGTGTGTGGTAGTATTTATTCATATTTTGAACTGGCTTTTATTTTTATAAGGTTTATGTTTTGATCTTCTATCGGTCTCATTTAATCACGTGATGTGAATTTGCAGATCACCAAGCTTGAATTGTAGAAGCAGCGACATGCGGAACTTTTCGCACAAGCTTGTGTTACCGGGTTGGCACATTCTCATGTGTATGCATAAAAGTCAATGGAGAAAATAGTGCAGTGTGACTGCACTTTTACAGTGTAATTGTGTATATAAAAGTAGAATTAATTAACAGCATGCAATTACTAGGCTTAAGGCCAATTCACATCAAGGACAATAACTAAAGATAACGAAATAGTTCATAATATAAAACAACAGCAGCTCAGACCACAAATATAATAATAAAAATGTGTAAAGAATTAGTATCATTGGGATCACTTTCAGAACGATATTTCCCAGCTAATAAACGATAAAACACTGACAGCCAGTCAGATTTAATTGAAATATAAAAAGAGCTTGCACAATTTAAAGCTACAGACAGCATTGTGTAGATATAAACTCTGCTTGATGTTACACCATCTTTTAAAATATTATTTAAAGATAATGACTATCTTAGAAGTAATTGGTTATATAGTGGAAATAATGAAAAAATAAGGCTGGCAAATTGATGTATAAAAATAAAAGCACCTCAGGTCTCCAGTACCAGCATCTTTGTATTCCCTCCTTTGAAAATGCTGGGAACATTCCTAAATCCCATGACTAGATAGATTAAGTTACACAAGCTTGATTCAATGGTCAGTGGTAGTAGCAAAAAGGTAATGCTAGGTAATAAAATAAAAAAGTGCATAAACTAAAAATAAACAGATCATTATTGTTGGGCTTGGTGTTACCGGGCCTTTAGGGTTTGGTTTAATATTAACTGCACATTATTATGCAGAATTTACAGAGCACATATAACATGCAAAACAAAATAAATATATGCTCTTCATTTCATTCTTTATTTTAGCACCGTTTTTAACACCATTTTTTTAGTTTCAGGTTTAGTTAACCATAACAACCCCGGCGTTCACGCTTAATAAGAGCACTGAAGCTATAAAGCGTTTGCACAGACTGATTATTGATGTCTGAATGGACTGCAAGTTCACCTCGGCTGCACCCACACCTGCTCGCTCTTACTGTGGTAAAGGTAATAAAGCACACTCAATTCAGCACTGAGGGGAAAAACGGCCCTGGCCATTTGTATAATTGGCTTAGAAGTAAAAAAAAATCCCTTCTTTGAGCTTTAATGAAAGCCCGAGGTGTAAAGGCATGCAGCGTACTGTAGTATTTCAGTCTTTTCAGTCAGAACACACTGTGAGGAGACGGTCACTCTGTTCCAGAACCATCTGACCCGCCTTTATGACTGCCTTAAGAAGCATCTTTACCAGTATTCAGCCTCGTAATTCAATGGCTCTGAATGTTCTACATAGACAGTCCAATCCATTTTGGAGACTTGATTTTCAAATGTTCCTGTAGCTCTAAATACGATAAGTCTAATGTTGGTTACATTACTATGGGATATATAAGAAATTTAACCCAGTAAAAACATAAAGTTTCCTTATTGTATGTTTTTGGTTCCCATTTTTTTTTTTTTTTTTACCTTTTTTTTAAAACAAACAAACTTTTGTTTTATTTCTTGCAGTCATTATAACATTTTCTCATAACATTTCAGGTTGGTTATTTTTATGTTATTGATTGTATTTTGATTGGCTACATAACCCAAAAATAACTTACACAGAATGTTTATTCATGGTTATATTTAGATAATTATTTTAATCATAATAAATATAAACAATACATTAAAATAATTGTTGTTGCAGGGTGGTTATTAAACGAAAGAACAAGAAAGAATGTTCCCCCAAACGGTTATGTTTAGTTAATTTAAAATAACATTCCTTGAACATTCCAAACAGATTATATTTGTTTTTTTTTATACATGTATAGAGGATTTTATTTAATGTAGAAATTATTCAAAACATTTAACAATTATTCGATTTATCAATGTAGCGCATATATTGTATGTATATAAGGTTAGAATAACATTTGTTTAACATTCATTTACTGTGGTGACCCCTGATAAAGCAGGGACTAAGCTGAAGGAGAATGAATGAATGAATGAATGAATGAATGAATGAATGAATGAATGAATGAATGAATGAATATGAATATCATTCTACCTTACATTCTGTTTTTGTTAACAAAACTTTCCTGGCTAACCAAACAAACTGATTAATAAAAGTTGACAGTGAGGACAATTAAATAAATGTCTGCTACTATATACATTCTACTTTACTATAAGGGGATGTTCATAAGACTGTCAAGAGTCCTTAATATTCATGACCTGTCAGACGATGATTATAAAGGTGATTTTATGCATGCTTTTGACAGATGTCATTAAATGTCATTAGTTCAGTCATGTCAGTTTAAAATATGACATTGTACTTGTTTATTATGACAGGTGTATTTGTTATGAAAGGCAACAAAACTTTGCTATGACAAATTGACATTATCAAGACAACATAACTTGTCATAAATCTGCCATAAACATGGTTGTTATAAGGGCATTATAATTGTATCATGAATATGTGTTTAATCAGTTTTGTCATTAAAGATTCTCAGTAATAGTGTCAATACTCAATCAAATGTTTGTATAATAGCATCAGTAATATTTAATGACATTTAACAACAAATTTGATTTGTACCACTGTAGTTGGGATTTATGATAGATTTATTACTAGTTATGTTGTCTTGATAATGTCAAATTGTTATGATGAATACAAAGACTCAAGTTGTCATAACAAGAACATCTCAGTGCTTTTGCATTTAGAATGACATAACTGAGTGAATGACACTTAATGACTGTTGTCATAAGAATGCATAATATCTCCTTCATATTCATGATATCTTGATTATAAAGGTTTCATGATAGTCTTACGAACACCTCTTCACATGAAGTGTTTATTGAATTGTTTTTGTTAGGATATTGCTAAGCTAACAGTGCACTAACGAAATTTATTTATTTATTTACTTATCTACTGTTGAACAGTTTGGTGTCTGTAAGATGAAAAAGTCTGAAAAAGAAAGATGTAAATGTCTGAAAAAAGAAAATCTATGTTATTTTTGTTTTGGGCAACATATTTAAAATAAATAACAATATAAAACATTTTTACTTAAAATAGATATTTTTTCTCTAGGTACATTTTAAAGTGTAATTTATTCTTGTGATGTCAAAGTTGAATATGCTGATTATGGAAACCTTGAATCCCCCCCCCCCCCCCTCACGTTTTTGTAATAGCTTGAACAAATTTATTCAAAGCATTCATTTTGAAATTGATTTTTTAACAATATAAACGTCTTCACTGTCACATTTGAACACTTTAATGTGACCTTGCTCAGTAAAAGTGTTCAAAAGTGTTTTTTTCCCCCTGCAGCATATAAAGGTATTTTGATAAATGTACCAGTGCTTATGTCAATGGGTTCAATCAATAGTTTCCATTAGGAATTCCATTAATCTTCTATTGTAGCAGTTTTTAAAACAAAGCAAATATACAGTGGTACAGTTCATTATATTCCATTCATGATCTTCTCAAACAGACAGTGAGGCTTGTGTCCTTTTCATAATGAATATGTCCTTTCACTTCTTTCTTCCACGCTTATTGGTTTGTGCAACAATATGATCACGTCTGACCTTTTTTCTCTTTTTTTACATGACTGACTCTTATAACAGGCGGTCTTTAACAGCTGACCTCAATCTGCCTAACCGCCATTTAAAAAAATGAGACTTGGTGAAATGGCACAATTGGTTTGTCACGCCTTTAAAGCAGTTGATTTGCTGGCCTTCTGCCTGGACCGGGCCATTACTATTCAAATTAAAGTGTTTCATGATGCTTTCCTCTGCATTTCTTGCTTTGCTTTCTCACATGAGTTCCTCTGATTAAAAATCTCCAAAAGTACTTTCACAAATGATTGCTAGACCAGACACACACATTCTCAAACTCGAACAAAATGAGCTTTCATAGACACTTCCACATTATAGAATAATAACCTTAGCCTCCACATAATAGTATGTTCAGCTGATTTCACAATATGTCAGGGACGGAAATGTTTATTGAACCAGTGCATTCTATCTGTTGATTTATTTTTATAACTATTCACACCACTTAAATTTAGAACAAAAGGTGTTTAAAAAGTGATAAAAAACTTGTTAAAACGTTGCTGTCACGATATCAAGAAACAGGAAACAGAGGGAAGAGCAAACTGGGTTGTTTATTGACGTGCAGATGAGGAATTGGTTATTGTGAGTCTTTGTCTCAACTGAATTAAGAGTTCGGAAGTGAAAATTAAAAAATACAGGAAACACGCTGAACAGGAATCAGAACATTCAGAGAACATTCACACATATGTGTTACTTCTTAAATTAAAACCATTCAAAACCAGCCAAATGTAAAGATAAAAGATGCTCTAAAGCAGCAACTGAGTATATTACATCTAAAATTATAGAACACATCATTAATTAAAAACCTGTTGAAGTGGCATTGATATTGCAATATATAGCATATAAAAGTAATAAAACAACAAATGACAAATTATCAGAAAAATCTCAAGCTTCCATACACAGCAAATCTCTTTCCTTCTTTCTTTCTTTCTTTCTTTCTTTCTTTCTTTCTTTCTTTCTTTCTTTCTTTCTTTCTTTCTTTCTTTCTT
>CAIGQV010018257.1:2225750-2248683 GCA_903798115.1 Danio jaintianensis | reverse complement strand
ATAGATAGATAGATAGATAGATAGATAGATAGATAGATAGATAGATAGATAGATAGATAGATAGATAGGGAAAACGTTATATATACCATAAATCAGCAACATTAAAAACAACATAGTAACAATCTGGACCATTTTGTGTTTTTCTCTTCTGTTCCATTAGGTAATGTTCTTGTCTTCCTCAGTCTTTAATGGATTTAAGATTGCTCAAAATCATATAACCTGAAACTATTTCTGTACATATTGTGAGCGAGACAAAGGAAATTACAGGTGGTTATTCTGAAGTGCATTTCAAAGAAAAAACTACGTGTCTAAAGATTACATGTTTGTTATACAATTTACTTTAGAGTTGTAGGATATATGTGGTATATACATGTGGCACTAAATCTTAAAGCTGCCATAGAGTGCATTGATTCAATAAGTTAAATTGTTCTCTGATGTCTACATAGTAGGTTTGTGGATTATAAATTCAAATATTCTCCATAAACGGTTTCATATGCTCATTTATAAAAAAAAACTAGAATGAAAATCAGAGTTTTGAGCATATTTGGAGCGGTTGTGATTCTTCAGTTCATCAGTGCCTGTTTCTTCTCTCTCTGTCACACACACCCACAGTGTGATGTACCCTGAAATACACATGTGCAAAATAATCATACTTCAGTTGTCAATAAGAAATAATAATTTAACAAATATAGAAGTTGCCTTATTAAATCTTTTCAACTGAAGTGGTGGAGAGATTTATTCAACCCAGGCTCAATCTGAAATCGTACCTCTATATACATTTCTGGAGACTGCCAAATATATCCCAGGAGCTACGTTTTTTTGTAGTCTTTGTTTTTGTGAATCCACCAGAGGCCACTGTTGACTGACTGTTTGATTGATTGAATGACTGACTGACTGACCGATCGACTGACCCACTTTCCTCCTTCCCTAAACCCAACCAATAGTGTTTTCAAAAGCACAGATTGACCCGCCCACCCGCTTCCCTAAACCCAACCAACAATTTTAAAAAGCAATCCAGAAAAAGAAAAGCCCTCGCCTGATTTTTACCTGAATTTGTCTTACCTGCTTTCTGGAACTGTTCCTCACCGGACTCGAACCCTGTCATCATGGTTAACTCTCTGCATCTGAAGTCCATCGACGTACATGGTAAGCTAACTGGACAAACTGGTAACAGAAGGAAAGCCGTCCACACGAAGGTAAGCGGTCAGCTGGTAAGCACAAAAAGAGACAGCGTCATACCGCCCCGCAGCGTTCATTTTAAAAATGAAATGCAGCCATATGTACTTCTGGCTACATAATTCGCGATCTCCAGAAACGTATATAGAGCTACGTTTTTAGAATGAGCCAATGTTGGGTTTATTTTAACCTGAATGAGTGAGTGAGATATATCCAGAGTTTTGCTCCTGAGTAGTGTTGTGGATGAAATACTGTATAGGCTAAATTATAATTATACTCAACAAAAGGGACCGAAAGAAATATATTTAAAGTTGTATTTTGAAGCTGTATCATATTTGAAAAAAACAGGCAGGGATTAATATCAACCTCTGCATAAACAGATTATTTTTATAAGGAATATTGACCTCCTTCCACGGCAGACAAATAATAGTAGAGCCTCATTGAAGTTGCTAGTGGGAGTTCCCACCTTGAGGTTGCTTAGGTAACAATTATGATGATATTCAGTGACAACAAATGAGCTTTCTTGCTGCTGAAAATAAACATTGTGGAGGTAAAACACTAAAATTAAAAGAAATCAATATGTAAAAAGGCTTAAAGAGCCCCATTTATGGGTTTTTGATAATTCTTCCATGCAGTGAGTAACACAGCTCTAAGTCAATGAAAACTTCCACCTGAGATTTAAAGCTGAAAGTATCACAATGTATGAAACTATTGTTTCTCAAAAAAAGAAAAGAGTTGACTCAGAGTCATTTGAAAGATTTTTCATGAATACGGATCTTTAGCCATTTTATCATGCCATCTAAACGAAAAATTGCCTCACTCTCTTGTTGTGCACTCAGACCTGGAAAAACTTGAATCAACAGTGATAGAACAATAGAACAGATGTCCTCATTCATGTCATAAATGACTGATAAGCTTAAATAACAAAGCAGTTTCTGAGGTTATAGTATCATTTCAACCCCTGTTTCCAACACATGATTCCATCTGTTCATTTTCAAACCAAAACTTAATTAAAATTTCAGGTGAGATTTGAACATTCCACAATGGTTGAGATCCTGTTTTAGCTTTGATCATAACAACCAGAACAAACTTTTCTTTTTGTGGTTGGGGAAGTGCTTTGACATGCAAGAATGTATATCAAAATATATTTCCACCATATAAAAACCGTGACCACTTGTGTTTGGATTTGACCAAGACCCTTCTCTCTTTCGACGAAAAGTATGATTTTACACGTGTAAGTTTTGGTACAATGCAGTGAAATACGAATACCTTGGTGCAATGTGTTTTTCAACTACCTCTTTAAGTGATCAAAAGTGGACAAGGTCAAAATGTTTTAGATCCTGTTTACACATGTATTAAGCATCAGATTGGCAAAAAAATTCCAGGCGTAAATAGGATGTGGGATGTACTCAGTTGCACAGGAATCAGATCAGCTTTGTAACATAATGCCTAGAATGGATGAATTATTACATTAATCTGTCTCATCATAACTCCCACAGCAGCTTCATAAAGCAACCAGTGTCCTGCAGCCCCCACTTAATCCATTTACCTTGTCTGTCTGTCTCGTTATTATTCCATACAGGTCTCTGTCAAATGTGAGCAGATTATTACAGAGAGAATAAAACCATTTGACAGGAAGATCAATGGTTGACTTGATTGATTGAACATCCACCCAAATGAATGACACCCCCGAGACTCTTGGCTCTGGCTCTCTCTGCATCAAATAGATAGATCTACCGGTACAGATGATCTAAAAATCAAGGTGGGTTTAAAACATTCTGCCCTCTGCTTGACTCCCAAACAGATGCATTTTTGCCCTTGAATCATTTGTGCCCGGATTTACAATCTGTTTAGACAGCGACCAATAAATTATTGGTTTTCAGGATTATGGGACTCCTGGGTTCAAAAAAAGAAACTTTATCTTGAGGTTACAAATAAATGAGAGGAAAATTACCACCGCAGATTCGTTAGAGGACTTTTTTTTCCCAGCAGCTCATCATCGTGGCAATCCTCCGACATTTGTCAGGCTCTGTGATGGTGATGAATAATTTAAGGATTAATTTCATTAGAGGCCCAGGCTTCTCCTTTGGGTAATGTGCACGTCATCCCTCACCTCCCATTCAGAGTTTATTGCCCTGGGGAAGACAAAGCATCATTTGACATTGACATTGATTAAAGCCCTAAGATGTTTGGACAGCGGGGCTAATATGCTGTTAATACTGTTTCTCATAGATGCTCTCGGTGGTTGCAGGGGGCTTAGATATCTGCTGCATATTGCCTGTAGAGATCCATTCGTCAAAATGAACCAGGAATCCTGCGACAGCATTGTTAATGGTTTATAGGCTGTATTTCATTTTTGATATGTATGGATAACCAGGAAAAATTCAATGAAGGACTTAATTATCAGTTTATTAATTAACAACAATGTGGTTACAAGACTATCTCTTGACTAAAACAAGTGTGAAAGTATAATTGGTACTGTGTTGAAAAGAAGCATATGTGTTGAAAAAAAATATCACCTTTCCTCTTTTTCTTTTCTTCTTCTCTCACACATTTCACATGGCATGTTTAAAAGGTCCTCTGTGTGCTGCCAGAAGTCTGACCTGCTGAGCCAGGAGCTTTACAAGACCCCTCAAGGTGACCTGTAGTATCTGGTGCCAAGACGGTGGCAGGAGATTCTTCAAGTCTTGTGGGTTCCAAGGTGGAGTTGCAGAGGATTAAATTTGTTGGGCCAGCACATCCCACAGATGGAACTCGAAGGCTATGCAACATTGTAACCTCTAGAAATGTTCTACAAACCATTCTTAAACAGCCACTTTCATCAAGCAACACAATTGTCATGAAAGAGTGTATATGGTCTACAACAATCATCCGAAAAGTTTTTTTTTTTTAATTAACTGAAAATATATTAAACATAATGAGGCTACCATAATCATCATTCAGTGCATATGTTTGACATTTCAACACTACAGTGTGTGCCTTTTTGTGTTTATTTAAGAAACCCATGTTGAAACGTAAACAAATATTGTAACCTTGCACAACGACAACTATTTTTTTTAAATATGGGAAGTATCAGGATAAACCACTCACCTTATTACATTGCATGTTCAAGTAGGCCATTTCCTTTTCTGTTTGCAGAAGCCCTTTGTCAGAGGTGAGGTAAAGAGTGTTGCAGACAACAATTCATGATTTATTAGGCCTTTGATTTAATCTTCATCAGGCTATCACATTTATTGTTCCAATTCACTGATCATATTTGAAAGCCAGACTCCAAAATAAAAAAATAAAAAAACCTTGATAAATATATGAACGTAGTTAATAGATAAAGAAATCCTGACTAAAGGTGGGTGTCCATAGTGCAAATTCTGATGATCGCACAATCGTCCACACATGTCACATGTGAGTTTATCTGAAAAACATTTTACACAGTGATACACAACACCTTTTTAACACAAATTCTGAAGCAATCGCATGAAATTCCATGACAATAGAGGAAAACACTGCTTTCATCATTGCTTCTAGAGCTTCTTTCTCTATCTCTCTCTCTCTCTCTCTCTCTCTCTCTCTCTCTCTCTCTCATAACAGCTATTAATACGAGCCATGAATGTTTGCTACACAAAACACTCAGGTAAACACTGGGAAAGAAGTAAGACTGGACACACAGTGTGAATCATGAAGTGAATTAGAACCTAGTCTGATGTAAACTATCATCTCTAACAACACTGTCTTGTATGCAGCACTCATTGTTTAGCAAGTTTATATTCCTCATTGGTCAACTTCAGAAAGATTGACAGGTCAGCTCATTCAACTGCACATACCTGATGAATTCAAGCTGACTGCTCCTCAACATTTTTTTATATTTTTAAAAATGTTCAGGAGCTCTTAAGCCACTCGACTCAGCTCGTAAGTTCATCTCACATGGTCTGTTACTAAAATAAATTATAAAAAATGAATGTGTGCATGTTGGGTTGAGGGTTCAGTGATTCAGGTCAATTTGGGTAGGGTAACGATTTTAAGGACCCAAGAAAACCTCCAGTCAGTAGCGCTTGTCAAATTTACATCCACATGAATGGCTGTACACCCTGTAGATTCTTGCCCTGAGCATCACACTCCCTCCACTGACTTGCTGTTGTCCTAGAGTGCACTCTGATGCAATCACTTCCCCAGGCCATCCGAGTGATGGAAAATGCAAATGAAACTTATTAGACCAACTGACCTTTTCCCACTACTCCAAGGTTAAATTCCAATGCTCACTTACCCATTGTAGATGCTTCTGATAATGGACAAGGGTCATCAAAGGTACTCCTACTGAATGCAACCAGTTTAATGTTTTGTGACACACTGGTCTCCTAACCATCAATACAATTTTGTGTGACTTTTACCACAGTAGATCTTCTGTTAGCTCAAGCTAGACCATATAGCTCTCACGCCAGCTTGGGGTTTGTCTGTAATTGGAGTGCTGTTGGTAAATTCTCACGCCTGCTTACTGGGAGCAACACACAGGCCGTGCTTTTTGAGAGATTCTCTGACCTATTTGCCTTACCATAACAATATGTCCTTGAGTCATCCAAAATTATATTCCTTCTCATTTGTACTTCAATTCATTAGTTAGGAGAAGTGGTTGTTTGCTTACCTTAATATGTGGCCTTGTTAGGAGATCATCAATACTCATTTCACCTGTGATCATTCATTCATTTATTTTCCTTCGGCTTAGTCCCTTTATTCATTAGGGGTTGCTACAGCGGAATGAACCGTCAACTTATCCAGTATATGTTTTACACAGCGGAGGCTCTTCCAGCTGCAACCCAGTACTGGGAAACATCCATACACACTCATCCACACACATACACTACGGCCAATTTAGTTTATTTAATTCACCTATACCGCATGTCTTTGGACTGTGGAGGAAACCCACGCGAACACGGGGAGAACATGCAAACTCCACACAGAAATGCCAGCTGACCCAGCCAGGGCTCGAACCAGCGACCTTCTTGCTGTGAGGCAAAAGTGCTAACCACTGAACCACCGTGTCGCCCACCTGTGATCAGTCAATTTTTTTTTTAGCCTGTATTATGATTACATCCAATTACATGTTGATCTATGGTTGAAATAAACATTGATAGGTCTTATTCTGTTTAGAACTGGTCTTGCTCAGATTGTCAAGCACATTGGTGCAGTGACAAATGATGTGCGTGAACACATTCTGCAGTTTAGCTGGGGTCTACAGAAGAGCAAATGTCCATGTCTTTCTCTCATCTTTGCTCCTGCTGAAAATAAATACAATTATCTTATAATAGGATCCAAAGAGATAAAAGTAGTGCTCTATCAAACCTCTGAAAGAAGCAGGATGTTGAATGGATAGAAACTCCAGTTTAAGTGCTTCCTTTATCAGCACACCTTTTTATATGCAAATGTGGAAAACCGTCTATTTACTGGTACAGGAATTCAGGTGAGAATCCATCTGCATCTGTTCTCCAGCTGTGGCCTGTAATCAAGTGCTGACACACTCAAATATATTTCAGTTGGAAAAACAGTTTTGTTTCATAAATGCGTTTGTAAACCACTGAAAAACTGAGCAATGAACTGGCTAATAAGTTTGCAGTGTTAAATTGATTTAAGTAATTCAATGTGATCTGGAAACTGCTCCCACAGGGGTAATAAGTTGAATAGGTTACACTTTATTTTTTAAGCTGTCCTTGTAACAGTGTTACTATTCATTTAAATACTGAATAATATATATTAATTAGATGTACTTACTATACAGTAATGGTTAGAATGCAAGTTTTAGGGTTACCTGCGTGTAATAATGCATAATTATTTGTAACTATTTTAGCGATATTGTAAAATAATATTTTTATGTAAATATTTATTTATGGGCTACACCAGGGGTGTCCAAACTTGGTCCTGGATAGCCGGTGTCCTGATGAGTTTAGCTTCAACTTGCTTCAACACACCTGCTAGAAAGTTTCTAGTATATCTAGTAAGAGTTTGATTAGCTGGTTCAGGCGTGTTTGATTAGGGTTGGAGCTAAACTCTCCAGGACACCGGCCCTCCAGGACAGAGTTTGGAAACCCCTGGGCTACACGGTGCTGGTTCGAGTCCAGGCTGGGACTTTTGGCATTTCTGTGTGGAATTTGCACCTGTGTATGGGTGTTTCCCAATACTGGGTTGCAGCTGGAAGGGCCTTTGCTGTGTAAAACATATGCTGGATAAGTTGGCAGTTCATTCCGCTGTGGCAACCCCTGATGAATAAATTAAGAGACTAAGCCAAAGGAAAATGAATGAATGAATGAATGAATGTTTATTTACGTTTGCTGGTTTTGTATGTAAACCTGGCATGTGGAATATTAGCAGAAATTTAGTTATAAAATGAAACTGTTTTTTATATATGTTAAATTTAAATAATCAACTGAGATGCGTACCATCTGTTTTCTTTTCCTCAGACTGTTAGCCATCACCTGCAAGAAACAAGAACTATTATAATATTGCCTTCATTTTTTTTTGTATCATGTTGTACGCAATAAACATCACATTATAATTTTACCTGTTTGTTCTCACAGTTTTGACACAACAAAAAATCAGCACATCAAATATGATACAGCATGTTTTGGATAGAAAATAATACGTTGCATTAACAGGACTTTCGCAAATTACTCAGTTAATTGGGCTGTTGCAGAATCTTGAAAAACCTAAGAAATCTGTTCAAAAATTGGATTTTTTTTTTTTTGTGCTAACAAAGGAAGCAAGTAGAACAAGTCACTAAGGCCGAATAAGACCACAAGGCTTACTGAAGGAGCTATTGAAGGATTACGGTCATTTGGGTTGCAGAAAGTCCATCCTGAATTCAGCTAGATTTATTCCAAACTCCCCTCCAAACACTGAGGTGTGAATGGCCAGCTTTCGCCCCCTTTTTTTTACTCATAGAGGCCTGCTGACAATTTTTAATTTTAAATATTCAAGCAGCATGATGGATGATAAAAAAAAAAATACATTTGCAACTTGGCTTCCAAGAAAGGATTTTTCTTAGAAAATGGGACACTTTTTGCATTTTGATACTTTGCTGTACTGTGATTTAATATACAGTACAGTAGGGAAAACAAACTCCTAAACCGTAAAGAACAAAGAAGAAATAAAGAAATTCATTTGAAATGGGAACTACTAAAGAATCATTTATTTGATATTTTGACATTTAATATTCACAAATATTATTTGAAATATTAAAGTAGACACTTTACTTGCATTTAATATGCTTATCTAATCACTTTCAATTCAATTTACAAAGTGATAGATAGATTTAATAAGAGAAAAAAAAGAATAACATTAAGGTCTTAAGTCGTTGGAGTTTGATACATGACACTACTTGAAATAATCCAAAACTTGTAAATTCCGGATTTACATCAATATAATGAAAAGCAAGACAAACTAAATGAACTTGGCTGGCCAGCTGATTCCATTAATGTAGGCAACTCCAGAAATACTGAATAGTACACCAACTCTCTAGAGAATTGAGATAAGCATAATTTACTAAAAAGAACAAGTTAGGGAAATGTAACATAATTTTTTTTTGCCTCCATATCTTGGAAGCTAACTGACAAGACAGATATTGGCAAGCTGGGTAGGATTTGGATTTGCTTCGATTTCTGAGTGCGAGACAAAATGATTCCGAAATTAAATAGCTTGATATGAGGTGCCCATGGCAGGTTGCCAAGTCTCCACAGTATCTCAGTATCTTCATTTACTTAAAAAAAGCCTACAGTGCATGTGCACAATGAGCCTTACATTGCATCGAGTGAGGTTAACTGAAGTAGGGATCGATACTTATTTTGATGCCTACTGTAGAAAATCGAATAAAGAGCTTCCTAGATATTTCAACAGAGACTGCAAGATTATATTGCATGTGTGAGACATAAGCTGACCCTTACCATCTGTTGCTCGGGTAGTTACTGGAAAGCAACACCAATTAAAAAGCATAATAAAAGAAACTCTTAGGTAAAAGCAACAGATTTCCATGGAAAAATTGCTCTTGAACATTCGTACATTTCAAAATCAAACCCTGTGGGTCAACAAAACACAAGTTGATTGCCGACCTGAGCATTAATCACAAGATATTTGCAGACCGCAACACTCCCTGGTGTCACCGAACTTTTGCTGTTTCCTCTGTCGCTGTCTTTATTTCTCAAATCTTATTTCCTGACTGGAAATCCTTTCAACAGAGGAGAGTCACCCCCACAGTCATATCCTATCACAGATTTTGCAGTTTCTCTCAAGCTAATCACTTTTCTCAGAGGCAGAAGATGCATCGCACCTCCCCACTGCTTCATTTCTTATTTTTAAACCTGCATCAATGCAATTGATTAGACCAGCCATCAAGTTTAGTTGTCTTTTTTTTTTTTTATCGTGTACCTTCTGACAGAGTCTTGGCTCACTGGAAAAGCATGCCTGCAGTGACATTTCTGCCAATTATGTTACAGTGCTTCTTGCACTTGAAATGCTCAGTAAGAAGCATTGTTTCCACCTGGTATTAACATGCATTCTGATGCATTTCTTGTGACCACTTGCATTCAAATCACACCAAGATCCTTCCCTCTTCTTTCATCATGATCTTACATGTTGTTTTGTTTTGTTGGGAGCATTTAGTGTGAAGCACAAGTACTATTAACTGAATGAACCCATGTTACACAGCTTACGAGTGAGCGGAAAATCAAGTGAATGAAAAGGATGTGGATGGCAACTACTGTACCATTTCAGTCATAATCCATCTGTTTTGGTATAATACATTGAAGTGTGAATACCTTGTCTTGGAGAGCTTTCTCAAAATCCTTTGAAGATCATGTGGAGTAGGTGGGGAGTAGGTGGAGAGTCTTTTGTTGATTAGAATGCGTTTAGAAACATGAACATTCACACTACAAAAGCTGTCTGATTTAATACCTCAGACTGGAAGTGATGAGGTCAAAATGTTTTAGATCCATTTACATCTGTATTTAATGCTGTCCACTTGTGATCAGATTAATAGAAATGCATCAGCTGTCATCAGAGCTAAGGAATTCCAAGCTTCATGTTGGGATTTTCAAATGACACACACACTGAAGTTGGAGTAACTTGTGAGAATTCAATGTGAGAATTCAAGATGGCTGATGCATACATGACAAGTAAGTGGAAAATAAAAATATTATATAGAAAGCTTCTGTTATGCTCTGTGACAATTCCAAAATAGGGTGTAATTTTAATATAAGTAAAATTCACAAATTAAAGAAATTAAAAAAATACACAAATTAAAGAACACAGATGCATTTTTTTTATAATGTCAATGATATAAGCATGTACATGCAATCTTCTAATCTACAACACAGGCACACAATGAGTAAAAAAATGTAAATGTATTATTCATTTTATTAAAAACATTTTTTGATAAAGATAAATTGTAATTTATGACAAGCAGATTGTAATTCAACAGCTGATCACAAGACACGCTGAATGTTCTAATCCCTTCAATTTAGCGACCAGCCTAGACTGATCACACCAGTGTGACCATAAGGGTCAAAGGGTTAAATATGTGGAGCATATGTGAAACACATTAATTAAACATAAATGAAACTCGTGAAACATGGTTTTGGAACATTTTCACAATTACATGTTTATATGCATGTTCACATTTGTTTTGTTACAAATATGTTCCAAGTAATATGTTTTTCATTAATGTGTTTCACGTTCCATATATATTTCACATTAGATTTTAACATGTAATTGCACATGTAAAGCTCATGTGGTTTTTCTGTAAGAGCGTCCTCATGCCTTCAGTAAATACAGACACATTTATTTTGTTTGTTTGTTGTTGTTTTTACAACAAGTAAATAATAAGTTTTAGTGGTTAGTAAATCTACCCCAGTATATTATACAGCATATGTTGCAAAGTTTTCTCAAGAATCTTCTGTCTTCATAAACCCTTATTTAGAATGTGAAGAAAGCTTGTAATTTGCTTTATTGACATTTGTTTATTCTCAAAGCTTTTTATTTGAATTTAATGAAACACTACAGTGCTTAAGTTTTTGGGATTTGTGAAAAGTGTTTTTTTGTTTGCCAGTATGAAGTAAAATATGATAATGAAATGCACACAATAGTTTTAGATACTCAATAAGGCAGATTATGCAAATATAAATAAATCTTGCATAATGATGTGTCAAGACTTAAGAATATAACTGGCAAAGGTGTCTCAGTTATTTCTATAAAGGGGGATGTAACAAATTAAATTTAAGCTCTAAATACCTGCATATAAAAGCATAATGCCTTCTGGAGCTTAGAATCTTGGCAAGCCAACAGTTTTACATTCATAACGCTTATCAGAATGCTCACCGGATTGTCTGTAGCAAATCTTTGAGCAAACAGATGAGATAAACCATTCCTGACACATTTTATATCATACATGTCATGCTCTTTTTTTTACTTCTTCACCTGACTGCCTCTGACCACTTTCAATGTGTTTCAGCTAAATGCTAAAAGGCAAAAGAAAAAAAGGTCAAACAGTGAGCAATAATACACATTTCTGAAAAATGTAGTACTACAGAGGCTTTACACAAGACTAATATAATGTAAAGTGAAAGTGTCACAGTCCACATCACCATTTTTAAGCCAACAGAGCACAAATCCCCAGTGCGCAATGCCACCCGCATGCCTGACACAATATATGTTGATGCAGGAATGGATGGAGAAAAGAAAAGTCAAATGCATACACAACATTCATCAGAATATTCAGGCCTTCTGTTTTGATATGGCTATTTTTTATTATACACAATAAACAGTATGTGACCCATAAATTACTTTAAAATGTAATACAAAACCTACAACAGCATTCTTAAAAAATCTAAATCACAGTACATGGTGGTAAAATTGTGTGAACCCTTGAATTTAATAACTGGTTGATCTCGATTGACAGCAAGAACCTCCATCAAACGTTTCATGTAATTACTTATCAGCTCTATACAGTGGTCAATAGGAATTTCACACCATTTCTCTTAAAAGGATGTCTGTTCAGCAATATTGCTGGGATATCTGATTGAAATCAAGTTGAGGTCAGGACACTGGAAAACTTCAGAAGGCGTATTTCTTTCTGTTGTTGAGACAGATTTATATAGATATATTTATGACAGACATATTTCTATTTTCAAAGTGCAAATGTAAATACATTTAGATTGCAATGCATCAATTTCTATCCAAACATCCAGGATTTACTGTACACTAAGTGTCAGGTTCTGTGTTTTCCCTTGCCTCAGTGTTCCATGTGCTTCTGTTGTCATCATGTGATTCCTTTGTTCAGTTTTCCCGCCTGTCGTTTGGTTCATTAGTTTCACCTGTGTTCCTCCCGTGTGTAATCAGGTAATCATGTCCTAGTTTATTTATACCCCTTAGTTTGGTTTAGACGGAGAGCCACCTGCAGTGTGCGAGCCATCGCCAACGAGAGCGATAGAGCCAAATACCACCGTGGAGGAGGAGCTCACGAATCCGTCTGACCAGGTGTGAGAGCCGGCAACATTGCCCAAGGTGGGAGTCCTGGTGGAGATAGAGGGACCGAGCGAGAGTCCCTCCCACTGCTAACGGTGAGCAGCTGCTGGACACTTGCTCACCGACTTCTGGAGTGAAGTCATCCCTCCCCCGCTGTCTCCAGTCAGCAAAGGTCTTTCTCCAAGCCAACTGTTCCCAGACAGTTTCCCAGCCCCGTTGATCCCCGAAGAGGTTAGCTCCAGGGTCATGAGCAGCATCCCACCCTCTCCTCCTCTGCTGATGAAAACTTCAGCAGCCAATCAGCCAGCTCCTGCGTGGTGTCAGTCAGCCAGCTCGCCCTCAAGCTCGAGAAGGGGAGCTCGTTTCGAGGTGCTGCCTGCCTGCATCGCCCTCTGGAAGGTGTCGCCCAGCATCAGCTCCTCCAGCCTCCGAGCTGCGGACTCTCTCCTCCCTCGTCTCCTCTTTGGACCATCAACCCTCCAGCTCCGCCAGGCTCCCTCGTCCTTCCGGCTCCGCCTTGGTCAGTCGTCGCCCTGCCATCGCCTCCGGACTCCGCTCCTCTGGCTGCGCCTCGCCACTCTGTCCTGCCGGCTTTGAGCTCCTCTCTCCCTCCAGCTACGCCTTGGTCCTCTGTCGCTCTGGCTCCACCGAGGGCTTCTGTCCCATAGTCGTCTCGTTCGGGTGAGCCGTCCGCTCCACCTCAGCCCTCCGGGAGCTCGACGTCATCCTCGCCCATCGGCTCTCCATCTGCTCCTTGGGCTCCACCTCCATCAGCGGCGTCTCCTGCGGGCGGCCCCCTGGAGTCGGTGGCCACATCTCCTCCATGGCTCCTCCCTCCATCGACTCTGCTCTGGGCCGTCCCGCTGGCTGGTTCCTGGGTCTCAGGCTCTCTGCTCCAGTTCATCTCCTGGCTCCTCCCTCCAAGAACTCCTCCCTGGCCACGTTTCCTTCCCCACGCCCTTCAGTTAGTCTCCTGGCTCCTCCCTCCTAAGACTCCTCCCTATGTCTTTTTTTTAGAAGGTGCGAGGATGTGCCTTTTAAAAGAGGGGGTGTAATGTCAGGTTCTGTGTTTTTCCTTGCCCCAGTGTTCCATGTGCTTCTGTTGTCGTCATGTGATTCCTTTGTTCAGTTTTCCTGCCTGTCGTTTGGTTCATTTTCACCTGTGTTCCTACCCTGTGTGTAATCAGGTAATCATGTCCTTGTGTATTTATACCCCTTAGTTTGGTTTAGTCCCTCATTGATCGTCATCCTACGTGTGAGTCCTGTGTTCCAGTTGTGAGTTGTATTTGTAATAAATCTTCGTGTTTTGATAAACTCCTGTGCCTTTCTGAGAGACCAGGTGTGACGCTAATAAGTTTAGTGAGATGTAGTATTAAAAATAAATTACTAGTATTATTCTTCAAAAATTGATAAAGTAAAAATAAAGACATTTCTAATGTTACAAACATCAATGGCTCTTTCTATTAATCAAATAATCCTGAAAAATTATCCACAAAACCTCTTGAAAACACTTTCTAACTGAAAGAAAACAAGGTCAAAAAAGATTTCAGTCAGTATTATACTACGCCACTAGGTAATGTCTCTGTAAAAGTTACATTAAATAAAATTGACAGTGTTAGTATAAACAATTAATTGCAATCCATGCTAAAATTTGCTTTTTTTTTCTCAGCCTCTTATGTTTGTTTTCATTTATTTATCTTTAAAGGCAATGGAAAGAACTTATCTCTTGCCATGCAAATCTACTAAACCTATCACATGAGTCTGGCATTTAGAGGCCAGCTTTAATCAAAATCTAAAAAATTGGTTTTGCTCCTGAATGGCATACCTTCTCTATTTAGTTATTTTGAGTGAGATGGAAAGTAGGAGTGATAACATAACTCTCCTTTATTCATTACAACACTTCAGCAGGAAACATTTCACAATATTTATGTAAAGTTTTTAGGAATGTTCTTAAAACCGCATTGTATACATATATGAAGCATTCATCATTTCCAGTTTACTAAAGTCACTTCTCATTAAAAGAGTAAGAGTTCTTTCAGGTATTATTTTATTCTGCAGCTGAGGTGTAATATTTGATCTGTGACTGAGCCTGGAGTGTGTTCCTCACATTAGCCCCAGCAAAAAGCTCACTCGCACAGCATATTAAGAAGGCATGTGACAACAATTGCAGCTCTGCAGTGAAAAACAAGACTTTTATTACAAGCATCAAAACAAATAAATAGAACAGCTGAGTACCTCCCCCATATTCAATTGGAAAATAACATACATTTGTTCTTTTAATTGCACTAAATGCTGTTCTTTGAATGCTGCCTACACTGACTGACAAAAAGGAATATGTGTGTGATGTGGACGTGAACTCTAGTTTTCAGGCATTTATTCCACCCTCTCGAGGGGCGTAACATCTGGAGGCAGTGCTGAGGATGGATGATTTGAAGGATGGCTCTCTAAGATGTAAGACATCTCTAGCCTCTACTACCTCGATTATAATCACAGTTTGTTCACACAGTGTGTGCTGCTTTCTAGGAAATGAGTCCCTGCAATCTGAGGTTAATCGCTAACATCGTGGTCTTCAACAAGAAGGATTGTAATACCTAAAGAAAGCTCTCTGGTAGTTATTGGTTATTTGCACGAGGACACCATTTTAGGTTTTTGATAGCTGGAATTTACCTAGTACTGGCAAACAATTTTGTTTTACCCAATTCACCTATACTGCATGTCTTTGGACTGTGGGGGAGCGCCTGGAGGATAGGCTACTCACTCAAAAAATTAGCAGTATTTTCTAAATATTGATTAAAATATATTGCGAAATGATGCCGTTTGCCGTGTTTTGTGACTAAAAGTTGTCTTCTCACAATGTCATTCCAAAAATCATATGGCAGATATTCATTCATTCATTCATTTTATTTTCGGCTTAGTCCCTTTATTAATCTGGGGTCGCCACAGCGGAATGAACCGCCAACTTATCCAGCATATGTTTTACGCAGCGGATGCCCTTCCAGCTGCAACCCATCACTGGGAAACATCCACACACACTCATTCACACACATACACTACGGACAATTTAGCCTACCCAATTTACCTATACCACATGTTTTTGGACTTGTGGGGGAAACCGGAGCACCCGGAGGAAACCCACGCGAACACGGGGAGAACATGCAAACTCCACACAGAAACGCCAACTGACCCAGCCGAGGCTCGAACCAGCGACCTTCTTGCTGTGAGGCGAATGTGCTACCCACTGCGCCACCGTGACGTATGGCAGATATACATAGGTTTATTTTTTAGTATAGAACACATGAAGAAAGGGAGGTGTAGAAAGGCAGTACCAGTAGGCAGTACCCAGATAGTATCTGAAATCTCTCATTAGTTAGAAAGCAACCCTCTGCCCTTACCTGAAAAAAACAAACAAACAAAAAAAACCACATCATCATGTTACTATCATCATGGTAATCATCATTACTGTGAGAATAATTCAAGATCAGGGGCCTGTACCATGAAGCTAGTTTAGCTGGCTAGCCAGTTAGGTTTTAGTTTAGTTTGAGTTTAGTTGAGTTACTCAACATTACTAACTCAACATTAGTTGAGTTTTAGGTACAATAAAGGTATCTCAGCTGCTTCATAATACCATGTCAACAAAGAGTGATTAACTTTTAGCTGCCTTCATGTTATCTAAAACCCAGAAATGGTGCAAACTAAACTGAAGCTTAAATGGCTAGCCAGCTAATACAGACTACTAATGATGAAAATGCTCTTCTTGCCTGCTCCAGGCCTAACAACCAGGCTAAGATTAATCCTAGTAATTTATCGTGCAATTGACTAAGCCAGGATGTGCTGATTAAACTAGGTCAAGCTGACCTTTTTATGTTATCCTGGCTTTCTTAATTTTACTTTTGTGCAATATAGAATGGGAACGTGCTGTTACAGCGCAATGCATTCTGGGAATGTTGGACATGACATCCATGCTCGGCTTGTCTAGCTCCACTTTAGTGCTGGAGACAGAATATTATGAAGTATAATTTCAGCTTCTCAGACACACATAAAGAGCTTTAATAAAGTATCTACACATTAGTACATTTCATTATGAGTGTTTGTAAGATGTTTTCAAAAAGTATTAGAGTATTTTTAAAAGTATTAATGTTTATTTTTTCCTGTGGTGATTTGCATTGGTTTACATTGTGCGCTCCTGAGCGTGTCCGAAAATGCAACTTGCCATGGCGAAGATATAAGTTGCTGTGAACATAACTTGCTACAGTATACAGTGGTCCCTCAATATAAAGCTGTTCACCTTTCGCGGCCTCACATTTTTTTAGTGCAACTTGACTGATTGGCCCTGATTGGCTGTAGACCATTGTCAATCAATCTCCTCCGTGTCTCCTGTACAGCACAGAATGCGTTCAGCTTGCCAAATTAACATGAATCTTTGATCGCTAGCAGTGTGAGTTCCAACAAGGATGCAAAAAGGGTTGTAACTGTCCGCAGCAAGACCATAGTAAAGGGGGTCGGATGCGCTGCACCACAACGCGCCACGCATGCCATGCATTTTAGAATTGTAAACATAGGTTTATATCAGGGTACGCACACCGGCGCCGCAAGTAATATTTTTGCCGCAACACAGAGCGCCATCTGAACAATTTTATTTTAAATAACTTGTGAATATGCGCGTCCGGTGTGTGTAACTTCCAACTGTATTGTGCACGGCATATCTGGTGTGCAACCCCCTTAAGGATGGAGTCTGCTTTAGTTTTGTGGATCAGTGACTGCAGGAAAAAGAACATTACGCTGGATACCACATTATCCGCACAAAAGCTAAAAAGCTTTATAAAACTTTTGCTGACAGAGATGAATGTTTGCGCCTGACAACAGGTTTTGATCTTTGGTTTCATTCTATAATACTGGACTTATTTTTCTACAAAATTTTGAACTTTGAGAGTGTTTGAATAAGTGAGAAAGGTGTGAAAATGTTAATGCCTGCCTGAGAAAAGTGTATATAATGTGTAGTGAGGGGTTTTACAGCCTTACATCTATAATAATTGTAAAAAATAAAGCTGACTACTTCACAGATTTTACCTATTGCGGGTTATTTTTAGAGTGTAACTCGCGCGAAAAACGAGGGACCACTGTAGTACTACTACTACTACTAATACTACTACATTAATATTACTTACTACGTAAAATATATTCAAATACACTTTACTTAGATTACTTAGGTACACTTAAAAATTACTTTGAAGTACACATTTGTTGTTACATTCATCAGAAAATGTGGATGATTCCACATGGTTCTGGATTTAATTATTAAAATAATCACTTGCAAAAAACAAACAAACAAACAAAAAAACACAAATGTGCATACATTATTAAATCCAGTTAGCCAAATTTAAAATAAAATAGAATAAAACAAATAAAAACATTTAGATCAGTGCTCAGTCTAACAGAAATATAAAAATGAGATGTTAGTGTGCCTAGATGTGGGAAGCATATAGGGCAAAATCTGCATCTTATTTGCCTGTGATTGTTTTTACCATGCTGGTGTGCCTAAGCCAAAAGACTAATTTTAACCCAAGTAGTTTAAAGAATGCTTGTTCCAAAGGGTTGTGCAGTGGTATTAATCACTTGCGCCCAGTGATATTTGATTTTGACCTTCGCCATATGCATTCAGCGATGCCTACGTACTTATTATGCTGCAATATAAGCCATTTCCACCTCTCCAAATGGTTGTGAGGATCATCTAAATGCATTTTTGAAAGCCCTACGAGTGGCAATGTCATCAATTTGCAGGGCATTTCGAAAAGGAGGGCTCAGAAAAGCTCACGCCAAAGAGCCCTTCAAAATGACCCTTACAGAAGGGAACAGATAAAGGACACTTTCCAGAAGTGAGGCCATGTTATTCCTCCTAGTCATGCGTAAGCTTGGAAATTAAATCAATTGCACAAAATAATTAAATGCAAAACAATGTAAATCAAATAAAACAAGAATATTTATTAGGTGAATTAGTGTGCTTAAATGCTAAGTTAATGATGCAGGCAAACGTTGTTTCTTTTATTCTGTAAATGGTGGCTTGAGTTATAAAAACATGATCTGCAATCACTGACAAAGATTGAAAAGTGTTGTAAACTGGTGATTCATTAGCAAGGTTTTGCATCTTTAATTTACATATATGCAGGAATTAAATCTTTCCACAAGTAAGTGATTTTAAATGAATTTCAAGAGTTCACACTTAGCTGATGATGGATTATAAAGCTTGTTTGGCATGCTGTCCCGGGAGAGAGCCCGGAGCTCATAAGATCCTCAAGCCCGGGGCTCCCTCTCGTTTGCAAGGCGAGAGGAGAGTGAGCTCAGGTAGATCTCGAGAACTCCCCTGCTAGTAGCTAATGAACAGATAGTGATTGCTCTTAAGAGATAACTACTTACTAGGAGCATGGCTAGATGCTGATTTGGATTCGTCAGTTAACTTAAGTTGCGTGTTTTTGGAGAGTGGGAGGAAACCGGGGAACCCGGGGGAAACCCACGTGAGCACGGGGAGAACGTGTAAACTCCGCACAGAAACGTCTGCTGGCTTGGTAAGGACTGGAACCAGTGACGTTCTTGCTGTGAGGCAACAGTGCTAACCACTGGGCCACCGTGTCACCCATCTAGGAAAGGAGGAGGAGTAGGGGTGGAAGGCGGGATTCTTCAAAACGAAGATGGCTGTTATATGGAACTTAGGGTATTTATACTGGCTTAGGAATCGTCTGATTGGTGAATCATAAATTGAGTAATGCGGGACCAGCCGCAAGCAATCATAAGCATGTGATCCTCTCGGAATTTGTTTATAAATAAACTTCACAAAGAGCTACATTAAATATTGCCTGCTTCTACAAGCAGTGGTGAATTAGGAATATAGTGAACTTACTGTCCTAGCTAAAACTGTTATGCAAATATTTCTTTCTTTTGATATATATAATATAATATTATAAAATATAATAACATTCATCTGCAAATAAATCCCAATTAACAATGCAAAAAAAACGTGCAAAAATGCATTATATGTTTAAAAGGGACAATAAGGACACAGAAAATTTTACAAATCCTTATTTAAAATAAATATTATCATATTAAATTAAAATATTATCTTTTGAACATTATATTCATTCAAAAAATAATAATAACAATAATAATACAATTATTAAAGATTAGCATTAAGAAAATATATTTTTTAAATAATTTGACACTAAATAATTAATTATTAAAAACATTCCATTACAATAATAAGATACTTTTTAAGTATAATAAAGTTTAAAATTTTAAATATAATAAAATATAAAACATTTTGGTAACACTTTAGTGTAAGTACCAATTCCCCTTATTAACTACTAGTTTACCTGCTTATATTATTAAGATATTAGCTCTTTATTAGTACTTATAAAGTATGATCTTTTTCCACATCCCCAATCCTATACCTTACTAACTATTAATAAACAGCAAATTAGTACTTTGAGTTAAAAGTCTTAAATATTGGTTTATTAATAGCGAGAATTACTTTAAAATAAATTGATAAACATTTTTTTCGGATTTAAGAGTGTTGTAACTATGGCCAATTACCACCAATACTTGAGTAGTTATGGTATCAATGCCATAACAAATAGGGAAATCAATTATTTTGGTGTTGCTACATTACAATCGTACGTCTAAGTCATTGACTTTGAGGACATTTAAACTTTCATCAATCTGTCAAAGCCACTTTGAGAGTACAGCCAGCTAAAATGTTGTCTCCACTTTCTCTGCAAATTCCCATACCGATGTCTGTAGAGATTGAAAGTTCTCCTTTAACTTGTCAAACCCATTGTTTATAAAATATTTGAAAGAATCTTGTTTGATATCTTTTCCCAAACTAGTGGCATATCATCATCATCATCAGTGGTTGCTTGACTAGTTGCAGGATTAGCTTCATGGAAGCTAGCTGATGGCTGACTAGAGCTTTTTGAGGCTTTTGCTGGTTTTAAAGGCATTTACATATCAAAATGTAGACCAAGTGTTAGATACAATTTTACAACACATACACACAAAGGCAACTCATTTTGGTCATTTGAAAACTTGGCGTGGAGGAGCTCAGTGCTGGAGTTTTGCTGGAGCAGTGCCCCAAATGTTTTTTTATTTCTAAATAAAAATAATATTTCACAATATGATATATCTGTTTAATTAAATACAGCTTTTGTGAGTGTGTACATGGTACACAATTGGTGCTGTGGTGTAGAACAGTTCAGCCCAAAATTCTATTAACTTACAATTTATCAACTTCAACCTTTATGAGTTTCTTATTTCTTTTGAACACAAAATAAAATATTTTAAAGAATGTTGGAAGGTAGAGGGTGAATAAATGATGACAGTTTTCGTTTGTGAGTGAACTTTTCCTTTAACATTTCATATAAAAAAGAAAACTTAAATAATTCACTTTTAGTTCAAACTAAAAATCAATACAGCTGCCTATCTATGTGCATAATTTATTCTTGATTATCAGATCATAATTTTAATTCTCAGAAAGCCAACTGAAATTTGGCTCCTAGTCATCAAAAACAAAAATTATAGCTCATTATGTATAAACCCAGGTCAATGAAATTCAATATGAAGTACAGAATAACAGAGCATGACCTAACATGGCAATTCTCACATTGCAGTTACCCCCAATTATCCTGTCTGCTTTATAAAGTTTAATTTGCTATTAGCGAAAACCAAATGAAATCGCGAGTCACTCATAGTTAGTCTGGCTTTTTTGCATAGCTGCCTCTCTGTCCTTTTCCATCCATATATAATATATGTACTACCATACTAAATACACAATACAGAACCTTCCACACCAGTAAAATATGTGATCGTGAGATTGATGTTTCTGATTGTAAAATCTTGATTTCATAAGGCATCTCTCTAAGATTAAAAAGAAAACATGCACATGTAATAGGCTCATAATGAGTGGAATCATTTCAAAGAAATGTCCTGAAGCGTTAATCATTCACCAAAAGTGCATCATGCTGCCTATTCTATCATCCCAAAACAAGATGCTCTGGAAAGAATCTAATTTCTCTAACAATAAAGAGATGTATTGAAGAACATCCCGTCCTGAATATTGAATTAAAAGATACTGTAGCTTGCAGCTTCTTCTCTGCGGGCAAGCTTTCGTGCAGGAAATGAAGGATTACCTGCTCTCATCTTCGCGAGGATGAGTGCGGCTGGTAAAAGAGACAGAGAGAGGAACAGACGCGACGAGCCTCACAGCACCCTTCATTATATATAAAAATAAAGGATCTGACAGCGGATGGGTGACTAGGGAGATTGTGATATTCCTTTGGGTGGTGGTGACAGTAAAAGAGGACTGTTGTGAGGTGATGCAAGGTCCACGCACAAGGGAGATTCTAGCCCATTTATATAAGAGTCAGCTTGGTTATGTTTGTTACATTTGGGGTTTCAAGAATGCAATGTGCATGGAAGTAGAGCAACCTGAAGGGGTGCAATGATGAAGCTTTATGGTAGTGGTGGTAAGGCACTATGTCAACCCATGTATTTAAAGAATAAATTGTTGGATTTTGCATGAAAACAGCATATAAATCCAAAGAAGTATACATTACAAACTGATGAAAGATGTCAGAGAATGAGTTTATCTCTTCTTGTACCACTAGAGGTGAGGGTGACCTGAGACAAAAAAATAAATAAATAAATAATGCTGGTAATTTTTTTAACCCAATGCTGGGTTGAGACTGTAATAAATAGGGGGAAGGGTTAATTTGATGCTTGTTACAAGATTTGTGACCATTGGAAAATGAAAGTAGCTACTTGCTCAGACATGAAAAATAAACAAAACAAGCAGTAACCCCTCGTGGATGACTCTCTCTCTCTCTCTCTCTCTCACACACACACATGTTTGTTTTTGTGAAAAGTGGGTACATTACATAGGTTTCCATTGATTTTATACAGCACAAACCGTATTTTGTATTGGCCTAACCCCACCCTACCCCTAAACCCAACCATCACAGGAAACAGTGTACAGCTCATTCTGTGTGATTTATAAGCTTTTTGAGAAATGAGGACATCAGCTGTGTCCTCATATTTCACCTCCTTTTTGTAATACATGTGTCATACCTATGTCATTATACAGATTTGTGTCCTGACATGTCACAAAAACACGTACACACGCACACGCGCACACACACACACACACACACACACACACACACACACACACACACACACACACACACACACACACACACACACACACACACACACACAC
>CAIGQV010018257.1:2198673-2225650 GCA_903798115.1 Danio jaintianensis | reverse complement strand
GATGTCCTCATTTCTCAAAAAGCTTATAAAACACACACACACACACGCACGCACGCACACACACACAGGCAACAAATAAAATGTCTTAGACCTGCTTCTCCTTTTATCCTTTGAAGTGCTTGTTACTATTTGCACCACCAGCCTCACTCCGTTTCCACAGCTCTTGGCAGTGTTGGGAAGTAGCTAGCTATAAGTAGCTCAGCTACGAGCTTAGTTACATTTTTCTGCAGCATGACAATAGCTCAGCTACTTATGATACAATATACAGGTAGCCTTTCCAGCAGCTAGCTACATTTTCCAGCAGGTAGGGGAGTAGTTTGACAACAGCTACAATACATTTAGTAAACCTACAATGGTCTGAAGCAAGATTACATACACTGAAAAAAATTATTTAGGCCTCTATTAAATTAAACATAATTCAATTTTGTTCATTTAAAACAATTTAATTTAGTTGTTGATTTTAATAAATAATTTTTAATTGGTTTTAAGTAAATTAAATGTGTTTTGAACCAAGCTAAAATAATTAATTAAAGTCGATTAAAAAATATTATGTTTGTTTTGTGCGCATGCGCGTTAATGATCCGTTGCCTCAGCGCCAAAGCCTAAAGGAAGTTACACTTTTTTTAGAATCCAGTCAGGTGGAAGCAAAACGCCAGACCCGGTGTTCTATACGTCCATTTGCACGGTAAGTCACATTTTATATTATACCAGACTGTTTGTTACAGAATATACTTTGTTGACTGCATAGACACATAAAATGGTCTCATTCAGAACGTGTATTTTGCTCATTTTTTAAAATTCCAGTTACCAACCGTCACCTGCATCGAGAGCGCGCATACTCACGGTTTGAATTACTTTTTGTCACAGAATATATTTAAGATGCTTTTTGTAAACTTCAAATATAATAAATACTTTTTTATTTTTTTTTTACAAAGTTACGTTAACTTACTGTTAGCTCAGCCCTTTATGAATCTATCGCGTCCATAGAGGCGACACAGGCGGTCGCCTAGGGCGGCAGAATAGTGATGGCGGGGACCGCGACATCCCCCCGGTCCTCACTTTTGTCCGCGACACCCTCCGCCCCCTCCGTTAAATTAAATATATAATCCGTTAAATAGAGATAAGCATTCATTAGGTTGTTCAAGTGTAAAAAAAGAAATGGGCAAGTGCCGTCATGAGCAGCAGGTGAGTGCTAAAACACCATGGTAAATATTGTAGTAAAATAAATTTTCTTATTTTTAATGAACAATGGAATTGAATGCAGTGCTTCGTGTCTTGTCTGACACCCACTTTTTGTCGTATCTAATGCAGGCAGTGAAGATCACTAATTTTAAAGAAATCAGACTTTAAAGGGATCGTTCACCCAAAAATGAAACTTTCCCATTAATTTACTCACCCACATGTCATTCAAGATGTAGGTGACTTTTTTTCGTCAGTATAACATTAAAGAAGATTTTTAGCTGAATTTTCTTTAATATTCTACAGAAAAAAGAAAGCCTCCCTGTGGGTGAGTTAATTAATGGGTAATTTCATTTTGAGTGAAGTATATCTTTAACGTGATGATTTTATAATGGCGGAAGCACTTGAGCTGGCTTATTGAAAATGCATATTCCCTATTAATGCAACTATCTTCACAATGGAAACACCTACCTACTTTCTAACCCTAATGGTGTTGTGGGTAAAAAATCTTGAACTAATAATATTAATCACGTGTTCAGCGATTGGCACAGTAAGTAATGTATCTAAATGTTGTCTAACAATTGATCAGTAAACAATATGTTGATTAAAAAGTTGCTCATTGTTGTTACTTGTGCTGACTCTTGTACTTAAAATAATAATCATGTGCTTCCTTTCATTTGAGGTACTGTACAACAACACATTTCCTTTGCTGAGTTCCCTGGTCAGTGGTTTAAAGACATTTTCAGTCCAGACCTGCCGTTTGATTATTCCATCAATTTTTATGGTAAGTAATTGTGGATTATTCATCACCACTCATTACAGTAAACATTCTGTTGACTTATTATGTTCTCTGTAAGATCTGAATACTCCTTAAAGAGATAATTCACCCCAAAATGGAAATTTATTCACTATTCACTCACCATCAAGTGATTCCAAACCTTTATGAGTTTCCTTTTATCTGTTGAACACAAAAGAAAATATTTTGAAGAATGTTAGAAACCGGTAACCATTGACTTTCATAGTAGGAAAAACATATATTATGGAAGTCAATGGTTACTGTTTTTCATCATTTTTCAAATTATCTTATGTTGTGTTTATCAGAACAAATAAACTCAAACAGGTTTGTGACAAGTAAAGGGTGAGTGAATGGTATAGTTGTATCCCTAGTTTTCATGCAAGTGCAGTAAGAGCACAAACAGTCAGTTCATAGCTCAGATTCAACTGTGTGATTCTCACAAGAGGGCAGACTAAAATATTTCTGCAAGTGAAGTTGCTCATGTTGTTTCTTTGGCTGCCCCTAGATTTATCTTGAACTTACAATCATAATCATGTGCTTGCTTTCATTTGAGGTACTGGACAATGATACACCGTTTCCTTTGAGTCCTGGAGTTTCATAATTTCATTGATCTTTAAGGTAAATGTAGATTCATCACCACTCATTACAGTAAACCATAGAGATTACACAATACTCAATATAATATTGATTCGCTCAGTACAACCTCCACGCATATATGGAAATTGTTTTTTTTTTTGTTTTTTTTGCATTTAAATTTTTCATTTCAATTCAGGTATATTTGTATAGCACTTTTCACAATAATTATCGTTCCAAAAAAATTGTATTTAGCTTTTCCCCCATTCCTTCAATTAATCGCTCAACTGGCTCTGTGAGTGTTAAAATGCATGTTCATGCTATATTGTATTCATTTTGGATGGTATTTTGTATGTTGTTGTTTTTTACCTAACATATCATATATCAAACCGTACTGAAACCATGACCCTAAAACTGATTGTATTTGTGCTACAGTTGTTGCTTTCATCTTGAGTATTAATTGGTATACCCATCAAAAAAGTAAAATCTGTCAAATACTCAAGCATGTAAAAGAGTTTGTCAGACTAACAACAATTTTAAAGAAATAATTAATCTCGAAGTCTAGATTTGAAACTCAAAAGTCACAAAATGTTAGGTTGAACTCACCGCTTAAGGCAGTAGTTCTCAATTTCAGTAATTGGGAAATGCCACTTATGGCTAACAATGTGATGTCTTTGTCTGTATATATTTCTGATTACAACAGATGGGTGCAAAATCCCATGTTCTGGCCAGAAAGACCTCCTTTCTTCTAAAGAGCAGCAACAAGTTGTGGTCCAAATTTGTCCAACTGTCCCATAAAGGGGAATGGTTGTAATCTGACGGAATTTTGCAGGAGGTATGTATATAGTTGTATGTATTGTTCCTTTTCTTTCCCACAGGTATTATTGTCAGCACAGTGGTGTTAAAGGGATAGTTGACAATTTACTCACACTGCACTTGTTTCAAAGTTGTTTAAGTCAGTTAAACACAAGATTATATTTTTTAAAATTACTGAAAAGATGAGAAAAACCCAAAATAGCAACAGGAAACACTAAGGAAACAATTATTTTAATATACTTTTTTTGGACAAATTATTGTTATGAATGTGATTTAAAATGAGTCTGCATGTTTGAGTCAATCTGTCATATAAAAATGTGTTTAACACGTTAATATTTTAGAGAAAGCAAACCACCCGCAGTTAAACACCATTTTTAAATAGCTGACCTGCAGTTCGGTTATATAGTGGGCATCTGTCCTTCTGAATCAAGTGAAATGATGAACTTTGTTGTAAAGAATGCATTTATATTCATTAACGCATTAGTCTGTTATTTGTTAAAATCAGTATTTATTTGTTAAAACTTATGTAATATTAATAAAATAATAATAATTAAAAAAAAATACTAGCTGCCTTGACATGTAGTTCTCAACATATAGCTTCTATTGTTTGCCCTTCAATTATTGTTCCTTAAATTTTCTTTAATTGGTCTTAAATTTACCCTCATAAAACCTGGAGAAACCCTGTAAATATTTGTAAAGTTGTACTTGCAGATCCTGCACAGAAAATATATGTTTGCCAGTGTGATGTTTGCCAATATGCAATGATAAATGATTATGTGCACTGTACCACAAGTCCTGTACTTGTACAGTACAGTCAAAATACCTCTACCACTATGCCCTAATTTTAATGCATTGTTTTATTGTTATTATTGTTGTTATAATATTCCAGAGGCTTACATGTGGGTGTGGGGAGGGCTGTTAGGGTTTTAGTTCTAATTGCATTTGATTTCTATAGACTTTTGACAAGATTATGTTTCAAAACACAATGTCTAATAAAAGTTTATTTTTATTTAACTATAGGGCAATCAAAAAGAAGGACCTGACAAATATCACCATGGGCATATGTGTGATCAAAAAGGAACGAGGAGATTTTGGAGACTATAATGACATTGGTGTTGTTGTTGAAGGAACACTGATTCCTGAGCAGATCAAATCTGTTGCACAAGCCTGTGGACTGATGCTGGGGGCAATTTATCTGCTTAATTTGGCGTACCCAAAAGAACTAAAATACTACTATGAGTTTGCACAGAAAGTACGTATGCAAATGGATTCTGACAGGCTCTCCCCAAAAGTTCTAATCAGCCTGTACTCAACAACCATATATTGTTTTATACAAATTGCAGTTTATTGTAGATTAATTAATTCTTTTTACTTTGTGCATGTGTGTGAAATGAATTTGCTGTAGGAACTTGTTGCCTGTACCTAATTGTTTTTATTTAGACTTGTATACATTTTACAAATTGTTTGTGTGTGTGCGCATTCCAAAAAAAGTGCAGTTTGTTGTAGTTGCTAAATCCTTTAGTAAGTTAATTCTTTATTAAGTTAATTATTTTGTGTATTGGTGTGAAATGAATGTGTTGTAAGAATTGTTGGTTTAAATGTAGCCTGTACTTAATTGTTATCAATTCAAGACGTGTATATTTTCATACGTTTTAAAAAGTGTGTGCCTGTCTGTGTGTGTGTGACAACAATTGCAGATTGTTCCATCAGTTAATACATTTTTGTGTTGATGTGAATTGAATGTACTGTAAGCACTGCTGTTTTAAACATTGTGCTGTTGAAGAACTTTCGGGCAGTGATTTAAGTTTTGTTAGAAATTGCATCATAAAAAGTAATTAAAATGAATTCAAAACAAACTTGGTCATGTGTCATTTCAAAGTGTATTTGCAAGCATTTCAATGATAATTTTGGACATAAAATTAAAATACATTAATTAGGAATAACAATTAAATTGTATTGAACTTACTGAATTTCATTGGATAAATATAACTAAATTAAGTTGAGTAAATCCAACTTAATTTGATTGTTTAAATTCAGCACATATAAATTGAGTAAGTGTAACTTAATTTGTTTGTTTAAATTCAACCCAATCAAATTATTTGCAACAGCTTGCCTTAATAAAATTAAGTAAATCCAATGAATCATTTTTTTCAGTGTACAATAGTGTATTACAGACATATATTGGTAAATCACATCTAATGGTTTTACATTTGTTACTGTAAGTAAGTAATGTGTATTTATAAAGCGTATTTATCATGTACGGTCATAAATGAGTAAATGGACTGTAAATAATATTTGTTCTAGTAACGGTTGAAATTCAGTCCATAAAGTATTCTGACAGTCTGCAAATAACCTTAAGATCTTTGCAAGTAAGATTAGTGACTCAAACGTATACATCCATCACACACCTTTTTCGGAAATTACTAAAAATACAGAACAATAAAATAAAACCTATGTATTATCTGTTGGAAGAGTTCAATTTGTGCAGATTATTTTTCTATCAGTCATTATGCACCTCCCCAGAACATTTATCTGTCTCGATCATATCATTGTCAATGCTACGTATGGTTTCAAAAATCTGTATTTTGATTGCTGCCAGCTTATTTACCAGATCCACCATCAAGTACGATTTTGATAGTGTACAGTTATTGCTGGCATTCTTGTATAATTATCAGTAAAACTACATGTCATCATTTTACATCTGACACTGTAACCTTGTCATTGAGTCAGACAATAAATGATTGCTGCATGGGAATATATACTATGTCACACATAGGGAGACATAGGAAGGTGCAAAACAGATTATTACAGTTTATTGAAGACGATGATAATGGAGTGCATAGCTGGTAAGTAGTTATGGAAAGTCTTGTCTCTTACTGTCTCTACTCAGCACCTGCAGCTGGTGTGAATAAGACCCAGTACCCTAACACTAACCTTAATCTGAAGTATCCCTTTTAAGAGTTAAGAGACTGATACACACGCATCTTCTTACGTAACTGTTTGCATTTACTTAAAATGTAACTGACTGCATTTGCAGGAATATTCACCATGATGTGAAATAGAACTCGGTGTTCAGTGTTCTGAGTTGTCTGAGACAACTTTGTGTGTGGGTTTACATAAAACAGCACAGGTGCTGAGTTTTTTCCCTGTCTTCTTGGTTTTTTTCAGTCTTTTCTTTTAAAACCCCTTGAAAGAATTCTAGCATAAATTGTGCATAATTGCACCTCTCTGTTTAAGTTCATGTTCAGAGATAACAAAATGTAACCCCAACATTGAGCATTTGAATCACACAAATCATTCTCAATGATAATGACTGTCTAGCCTGTAGCTCTGCCTCTTTTGCATTTGGCCAGAGGAGAACTGGTTGCACAGATTGAGCCATGGTTTCTCACAAGGTTTATTATCCATTTATGTAAAATTGGAAGAGTTTTTGTTCCTTGCCACTATTGCCTTGGCTTGCAGAGCAAGTGGAGATGCTCTTCAGTGGATCATCCTTCAATAGTAACATTTATATCAAACTGAAAATCAATGTTGAACTAACTAGGGGTACAACTCAATCTGCTCCCTAGCACCTGAGGTCATGAATCAGTAGGATGTCTACATGAATTCGGGCACTGGTAAGGATAGTGATGAGCTTGGTTCACTACACTGTAAGATGCTGATGGTGTCAGGAGAAGGTCCACGTTGTACAAAACAAAAACCTCACATATTCCTTTTTAAAGTAGATTATAGATAAATAATTTGATTATGCCATATACCAGCAACATTTCTATCATTAACCATTAATAAATGGCTGCTAGATTGTTCTGTACCTGTCTAACTGTTTTCATTTATATGTAAAAGTCATAGTTAAATATAAATAAATATTTCTTAAAAAAAAAAAAAAAAGATATATAAAATAAAAAAATGTGTCTAATTTGTCATTATGTTTAGTGATTTGGCGCACAATGTTCATAACTCATATTTCAGAATTTAATTAAGGGAACATATTGAGGATCAATGCTTCCTGCATATTTACAATGCATTGTGGGACAATTCAGGGAGCAAACATTTTAGTGCACTAGAAAAATGTTGCAACTGAGACTTAAAATGGCTGACTGAGAGTGTCAGGGCTGGCAAGGAGGGCCCAAATGCAGAATAGACAGGAGAACACAAGGTTTATTTACAGGAGGGACACAACGCAATGCAGAAGGACAGTCCACACAATAGTGCAGGGTGACGGCAGGAGAACAGGCTGGTGAGGGATAGAGACTCAGGACGATATAAAATGTAAAAGTCTTGTGGGGATGGTACAGGCTCGTCAGGAAAGGGAAAATTCCAAACTTCAGGCCAAGCAGTCACTAAGTAGCTAGCAGAACCTCAGGTTTGGGACAGGGGTGGCAAACAGATGGAAAGTCAAGCCAAGGGGGATCCACAACCAGCGGAGTCTCAGGAGGCAAGTGACACAAGCAACACAACAGGACTAGACAGCTGGGGAGACAAGAAAATCTAAAAGAAAAGCAAGCAAAAACAAACTAGACCAAAGTAAAAACAAGAAATATTTAAGAGAGGGAGGGGGGATAAATAAAATAAAAGAGCTTGAGGAATAAAATGAAACAAGGGACTAAATAAAACTTAAAACAAAAAGGCCAAAAGAAATAAGCTGTAGCTAGAAATAAAACAAAGCAAAACACAGCAAAATAAACTAAAAATAACTAACTAACAAAAGACTAGGACTAGACTGGGACTGAGGATCACAAAAATGGAAAAATGAAAACTTGAAGTCTTGAACCACAAACAGAAATAAAAATGACAGCAACTTTGCTGAGAGAAGAGAAAAATAAAAATAAATAAAACTAAAAAAGGTAAATGAATTTGAGATAAAGATCAAAAAGTAGACTACGACCAGACAAAAGAAACAAAACTAGACTATATAAAATACTTCTATCAAGCACTAACAAGACTAGCTAGACAAGCACACAAAACGATAGTGTGATAAACTGGCAAGAATAAGGGGAAAATGAACTCACTATAAAGGGAGTAGAGAGCACAAGGAACAGGTGAACATAATTAGACAAACAAGGACTAAACAAGGGGGCGAGGCATAGGAAAACAAGGAGGCAGGACAAGGGGAGCACATGGCCAACACAACAAAAGAAACAGCCATGTGCTAATACACAAAACAAACAAAGAGACATTAAACACAGACAGGAGTGACAGGGCTGTAAGGGCTGGATCCTGACAGAGAGTCCTTGTTAAACTGAGTATACATTAATATGAACTTGCCAGTGTTAAAATAATTCACATAAAATAGAAAACATAAAATGTTAAAATGTACATACAATATTTTAATGTGAAAATGACTACACTGAATGCCATACTCTTCACTTACTGCTTTCATTTAAGCAAATGCATACGTTAGCTTTAGAAATGCCATACATGAACACACTTTGAAATGAATTGCCGTCCACTGTATAATCTATCAGCAAAACTCGTAAAACTCTTACATTTTTGGGAGCTAACAGAGTGCCAAATAAAACTGCCTAGTAAAATAAAACACTCAAAGCATCACTGCATTATATAAAATCAAGTTTACAGGATTATAAAAAAATAAGAACATAATACATATATACTCCATAACGCAACACAGCAGGCAGAATCCTATTTAAAGAAATAAATAAAAAAAACTTCATAACCCCCTTCTCTTAACAGAGGGTATCTGTAACCTAGCACATGAGGGTAGCACCATAAAGCCATAATTCTACACCTTTATGACCACAGAACTATCTTGTGATGGCTTCTTCGAGTAGGATAACACACCATGTCACAAAGCTCAGATCACCTCAAACTGGTTCACTGAACATTATATTGAGTTCACTAAAGCCAAACAGCCTCCAAGGTCACAAGATCTCGAACCAATAGGGCGCCTTTGGGATGTGCTGGAATAGGATATTCTGATAATGGATGTGTCACAAAGAATTAAGGTCATTCTGAGGGCAAAAGGGTACCCAGCAACTGGTGAAATATTTTGAATTTCATCATAAATAGAAATCACAATGGTGTTTTATGAATGCATGTACATCGGAAATGAAAATATAAATGTAATCTGCAATGTTATCCGAGTAATTGAAATTGTGCACATGATATGAAGCAGTAGTGCATGATAACTAGTTCCCCAGCGGGAGGGGAACTACAATGCTATGTGGAAACTTCATTTCGTCAGAAAGCCAATCATTCTGAAGAGTAATTAAACGGGCCAATGAAATGCCAATGAGTTGGCGGTGTCAGCGTGCACAGCTGGCAGCAATCATAATCAGCTTGTGAATAAGAATGCCCGCTGTGCCACACAACCACACCTTTTTTTTTTTTTTTTCTTCTTTTTTTTTCGCTTCAGAAGCCTCATGTGCAGTCTGAAAGAGACGTTTTGCTGTCATCCTCCGACTTTGTTCGAGAGAGAGAGAGTGAGAGAAAGCTGCCATCTTCTGAGAGGCTGATTTCTCCCGGTTCCAGCGCGAGCAACAACGCGAGCAGCGGTGGTCGAGCTGGGTTTCTCCTGTCCCTGGGCGTTTCGCTGGACCGGTACTTCAAGAGCGGTGCGTATAAATTTAAGCAAATTTCCTAAAAGAGCAACACGGTCGGGCAGCGCGTCTTTTTAAAGACGTCGCTCCGACCGTGCGTTTCTGGATGCGGTGGTTTCCTGTCCACGGATGATGGGCACGAGCACTGTATTGCATGTCTGGGGGACCAGCATGTTAATGCGGTGCTCGCGGGCAGCGCATGCCATCACTGCGATGGCATGTCTGTTGCGCAGCTAAGATCGCGGTTCGCTCTTGCAAAAGGGCGAACCACCCCTGTTGTCCCCCGCAAATAGCGGTTGGCACTCGGGCAGATCTGAGGGTCACAGTGGGGGTCAATCCGCCGCCCTCGGGCTTGCGGACCTCCCATTCCTCAGCGCGCTCCATCCAAGCTTCGAGTGAGAGAAGCGCACCATCCTTCGGGAGGGTCGCCCTCTCACTCGATGACACCGAGGACCAGATGTCCATCGCTGCATCGGAGGGTGGGCTGTCATTTTCCGATGACAATTCGGACCCGCTTCCTCCCTCAGGGGTGGTAAGCGAGGCTCCGGATATGGCATCTGATATGATGGCCGTGCTAACCCGGGCTGCTTCGGCGACGAGGCTGGAGATGGCTTGTCCCCCAGCTTCGTCGCCGGACCGATTAGACGGGTGTTACGTGGAGGATAAGAAGGGGAAACCCTCTAAGCCTCCCGTCCCCTTCTTCCCGGAGGTGCACAGTAAGTTCACGCAGCGCTGAGGGCACCTTTTTTCTGCCCGGTCTGCGGGCGCTCCGCCCTCACCTTCCTCGATGACGGAGCAGCCAGGGGGTACGAGGCAAAACCCCAGGTCGAGTGTGCTAGCGCGGTCAATCTTGCCCGCGTGGTGCCCCTTCCTGGCGTGGTTAGCCTCGGCTCCCGTCCAAAGCATGTAGGTTGTCTGCGTCCCTCAGGGCCAGAGCCTACACTGCTGCGGGCCAGGCTGCTTCCGTTTTGCTTGCTACGGCTAGTCCAAGCGCTGGCGCAGCGGCACGAGGAAGGTTCCGACCCAGGCTTCATGCACTACGCACTGCAACCGACTTTGCTCTAAAAACACCAGGTCGGCTGCGAGTGCCCTGGGAAGGACGATGACCACACTAGTGGTCCAGGAACGCCACCTCTGGCTAAACCTGGCAGATATGCGTGTCGTTGACAAAGTTCGCTTTCTTAACACACCCATATGTGGCCTGTTTGGCGACACCGGGGTGAGTTCACCCAGGAATTCACTTCGGTGAAAGAGTAGTCAAGTGCGATCGGCGGGCTCAAAAACCGCTCTCCCCGTCGATTCGTCCACTTTGGCTGCTTCTCGCCGAGGGCGCTCGTCTGTGGCTCCAAAATCTGCTCCGCCGCCCTGTCCGTTCAACTGGTTAAGCGGCAGCGTTGAGCACCTCACAGACGATCACCGCCCCCCGCCTCAGGGCGCCGCTAAGTCCAGTACGGACCGCGAAGCGTCCCTGAGACGGGCCACTCGGAGAAAAGGATATTTGCTCTTTCCCTGGCGGAGGGCCAGGGACACCCATATCATTAACAAAAAGGCCGTATGGCTACTAAATTTTTTAAGAGCAATTTTTTCCTCTCTCTGGGTGTGATAGCCCGAACACTGCCAGTATGGGACGCTATGCCTTCCAGCTCGCAGGATCGGTGCTCTTCGCCACAGGCTCTGTGAGTGCCAGAGGACGGGCTCCTTTCTCTCGCACTCCTAGCCGCCCTGCGGGCTCTTGGGACGAAGTTAAGATTAAACCTCTTAAACTTCCGCTCTTCCTTGGGACGCATGCCTCCCGGGGTGAGCTCTCCCATCCCGTGCTGCCCCACCGCTGGTGCGTCAGTGATTGCACCGATGATGTCACTCGCGTGGGCTCTGCCAGCCTGGTTAGCGCTGCCCAGCCCGTCGCGATGGCTCATTCGGACAATCAGACTCGGCTATGCGATTCAGTTCGCTAAACGGTCCCCCAAGTTCACGGGCGTGTATTACACCAGGTGTCAGCCCTGTGTCCGCCCCTCTCTTGTGCGAGGAGATTGCTGTCCTCCTGGCGAAGGATGCAATCAAGCCGGTCCCTCCAGCCGAGATGAGGTATGGGCTTTTTAGTCTGTACTTCATCGTACCCTAAAAGAGCAGTGGGTTATGACCAATCCTAGTTCTGCGCATTTTGACCCGCTGCCTTACAAGCAGCCGCTCAGAATGCTCATGCAGAAGCACATCCCCCGGTGCGTCCGTCCTCAGGATTGGTCTGCAGCGATAGACCTGAAGGACACGTACATTCATTCTACATTTTCCCACGCCACCGGCTGCGGTTTGCGTGCGAGGGTCGAGCATGATAGTACAAAGTCCTCCCTTTCTGGCTCTCCCTGTCTCCGCGGGTTTTCACGAAGCTCGCGGAGGATGCCCTAATGCCCCTTCGGCTCGCGGGCATCTGCATACTCCATTATCTCGATGACTGGCTTTTTAGCTCACTCGCGGGATCAATTGATTATGTACAGGGACTGGGTGCTCCGGCACCTCGACCTGTTGGGGTTTCGGGTCAACCGAGAAAGGAGTAGGCTCGCCCCCGTGCAGAGCATCTTTTTTCTCGGGTTGGAGCTGGACTTGATCACCATGACGGCGCGCCTCCCTCGAGAGCGCGCTGGGCTGATGCTGACCTGTCTGAGAGAGTTCGACAGGAAAACTGTGGTCCCACTGATATCATTTCAGAGGCTCCTGGGGCATATGGCATCCGTGGCCGCTTCACGCCGCTCGGGCTGTTCCATATGAGACCGCTTCAGCATTGGCTTCCCGATCAGGTCCCTAGACGCGCATGGCACGCGGGCACGCACCGGGTGACTGTCACTCCGCTGTGTCGCCGTGCCCTCACGCTGCACTGTTTTTACCGGTGCTAGAGGGGTAACACGTGCTGGTCAGGACGGACAGCACGGCGACGATGGCGTATATCAACCGCACAGGGGGTATCCGCTCTCGCCGCATGTCTCAGCTCGCTCGCCGTCTGCTCCTCCGGAGTCATTCGCGGCGGAATCGCTGCGTGCCATTTTTTTCCCCCGGCGAACTCAACTGTGCAGCCGATGCGCTCTCACGGCAGTTCACGCCCGGGAAAACTGAGACTCCACCCCCGGCTGTCCAGCTGTTATAGGTGCGCTCTGCGCGCTGGCTAACACAGCTGGCCCCTGGGCGTGCGTAAATACGCATTTCTCTCCAGTGAGCCTTCTCGCAGATACTGTGTTACGTCAGGGAGGACGAGGACCAGGTCTGTTATTGCGCCTCTGGCTCAATCTGATCTGTTTTCAGCTCTCTCCTCGTGACGGCCCCTCCCTGGCATATCCCTTTGAAGAAGCTCCTTCTTCTTTGGAACAGGCACCATCTGGCACCCGCGCCCAGATCTCTGGAATCACGTGTAAGGTCCATAGATGGAGCGTGGAGGACTTAGGTGACTTACCGGTTCGGTGGTTAACACCGTCACTCAGGCTAGAGCACCCTCTACGAGGCATGCCTACGCCCTGAAGTGGAGTCTATTCGCTGTGTGGTGTACTTATCTCCGAGAAAGACCCCGGACATGCCAGATCAGTGTGATGCTTTCCTCCTTCAGCTGGCTGAGCTAAGGCTGTCCCCTTCGCACTGAGGGGTTGGCGTTACGATCATCCCCGCTCTGAGGACGCGGGGATGGCGGCGCGCTGGGAAAGCATCGCCTCATCATCCAGTTCCCAGAGGGGCGAGACGCTGGTTAATTAAATCAATCCTGTCCCCCTCTCATACCCACTTGGAGATCTCTCTTAGGAGAGGTCTGCTCGATCCACTCGACTCAGTATCTTTAAGTTTTCTGTCCAGGTAGACAGCTCTGCTGGTCGCGTTGGCATCGGTCAAGAGGGTCGGGTATCTGGAGGCATTTTCGGTCAGCGAAGTGTGCCAGCAATTCGGGCCGGTCCACTCTCTCGTTTTCCTGAGACCCCGGCCCACCTATGTGCCCGAGGTTCCTACAGCGCTTCTTTAGACTATGTAGTGAACCTGCAAGCGCTGCCCACGGAGGAGGCAGACCCAGCCCCTTTCTTGCTGTGTCCTGTTCGCGCTCGGCGCTTGTGACCGCATTAGAGCTTACGACTCTAAGCAGCTCCTTTTCTGTTATGATCGGCAGACGGGAAGTGCCATATCCATTCTGGATAGTGGATGCCATCTCCCTCGCTTTTCTATGCCAGGGTGAGCCGCGTACCCCGGGAGTGAGAGCGCACTCGACTAAGAGTATCGCCTTCTCTTGAGCGTAAGCACGCGGCGCCTCTCTAACAGACATCTGTAGAGCTGCGGGCTGGGCGACACCTAATACATTCGTAAAGATTCTATAATCTTTGAGTGGGCTGATTTTCCTCACGTGTGCTGGATACGCCAGTGAATGAGGAAATTCAGTACGGTGTTGAAACACGCTTGCTGCGCCTTTCTCTCTAAACACAGAGATTCGTGCGCTTATTCACTCTGTTCAGTTGAGTTCCCCATTTGGCGAACCCTGCAGAGTTCCTCCGAGGCCCCCAGCATCTGACTCAGCGGAGGAGTCAGGTGCCTGGCCCATTACGTAGTTGGCATGCCCACTTGGTCAGCCCGCGTTCTGGGTATAGGTGCCTGCTATGCGCGATCCCCGCTGGCGATCCCATATGCTTCATTCAGCCACGGTGTAGTTCCTCCTCTTAGGCGGGCCCGTGTCTTCCCTCCCCGCTAACCATCCTTCATATGTGTTCTCCCCCTTTTCAGGGTTAGTCCATATGTCTTCCTGCCACCAGGTCTCCCCATTGGGCAGCAGGTGGCCTCCGCAGCGTCCTCCCTATCGGGACTGCACGCTTCCCAACGTACTGTCGTAATTTAAAATTCCTAGTATCTTAACTAGGTGTATTTTTTACGACTCCCCAAAAAATATAAATAAGCCTTTAAGTGCTTCACAGGTAAGTAAGGTAAGTTAGGGCCAGGGGACACGTTGGTGGGCTGCGTCTCTGGTGATGATGGTGCGCTCACGCCGGAGCCTGGCAAACCTCTCACCAGCGACGTGGTAAGGTTCAATCACTGTGGCGTTTTCCATAGATTTCCCCATAGTGGAAGTTTCCACATAGCATTGTAGTTCCCCTCCCGCTGGGGAACGTAACGGTTACTAAAGTAACCCTCGTTCCCCGAGGGGGGGAACGGAAATGCTATGTTCCTTCGCCACAGGGATTGCGCCTTAGCTGACAGCTGTAGTTCGGCTTCTTCAGCTAGAAAAGGTGTGGTTGTGTGGCACAGCGGGCATTCTTATTCACAAGCTGATTATGATTGCTGCCAGCTGTGCACGCTGACACCGCCAACTCATTGGCATTTCATTGGCCCGTTTAATTACTCTTCAGAATGATTGGCTTTCTGACGAAATCCCCATAGTGGAAGTTTCCACATAGCATTTCCGTTCCCCCCCTCGGGGAACGAGGGTTACTTTAGTAACCGTTACGTTCTCAGCTCTTGGGCTGGAAGTGTATAATTTCAATCTTTTAATACGATTCAATCTGATACATGTGTACTAGTCTAATTTGAATAATATTCCAATTTAAATGTATTATTTGATACATTTGTATTTGCAATTGGACCATTTGACATTTGAGCTTGTCTTAAGGGAAGACAATGTTCCTAAGGCTGATTATCGAAAATCATATCTTGCAAATATATAGCAATAAATATCAGACTGATGATACTTTCCTTAAGGTTTATTAGGTATAAAAGCACTTTTCCAGTCGGTTCTCTCTCACTGCAGAAGGTCAAAGTGTAAGTGTTCCTTTTAAGTGTTATTTTCCTTCTCCACTCTCTCCTCTTCCCTTTATGTTTTCTCTTTGACAACACTGCTAAAGAGCCCACAGCTATGATTTATGCGTTGGCCTGACAGCAAACATATGAGAAACAGGAGTTATAACAGAGGATGAGATTAGTGTCCTTGGCCTGTTGGCATCCAGCTTTGAAGCAGTCTCCGTCCCACAGTGCACATGTTTGTCAGAAGCTATCATCGGCTCTATTCCATTATATACGTGCGTGTCAGAACGTCCCGGTAAAGACCTTCCTTCTGTTCTGTTTGGTGTCTGAGGAAGCTCTGGTCAGAGAGGGCAACGGCTTGAAATTGCAATAGGAATCCTTCAGGCAATCTTCAGATACATGAAGTAGTAAATCGCTGTTTCATTGGCATTAGGCATGTGCGTCTCCATAACTGAATTTTAATTTGTTTATTTTTAATTTTTTCTTGAAATGTAAATTTTTTTTTGTTTTTGTGCTTATATTTTATATACATTTGTGGATTCACATATTGATAAAGATGCACCAGAGTGTTGTAGTGATGCATATTATATCTGTAATTATGTTATGTGCTCTGGTAATCCTTTAGTTTAGGTCACAATTCATGCTATTAACTACCGGCGTATGTCCTGCCTGTTGTTAAGATATTAACTGTTCTTTAGTAGTTATAAAGTATGATCTTATTCAGCATCCCTAATCCTACCCAAAACCCAACCTCTACTTTACTAGCTAGTAGTGTTAGTTAATGGTTTGCTTATACAGTGAATTGTGACCTAAACTAAAGTGTTAGCGGTACTCTTTTCATTGTATTTTATTTTTAAATAGGGTAATTATGAATTTAAGATAATAATAATAATTATGAATTTGGGATAATTTACCCCAAAATGGAAATTTACTAAATATTTACTCGGCCTCGAGTGGTTATAAACCTTTTGAATTCTTCTTCTGTTGACGATAGAAGATATTTTGAAGAAAGCTGAAAACCTTTATGATTCTTAAAATAATTTGTATGATTAACCCAAATTCTTCATGTGCAAATCCCGTTTTCTCCACAACATTCCATGATTGTTTGTCGCTAAAATGAACAATCGATTAATTAATTGTTAACCTAATAATGCAAGATGTGTTTTCTTCAGGGGCACCATTATGACAGAATGTGCTAAAGATACTCAAAAACATTCTCACCCAAAAGGAAGGTGCCTTTAACTACTTAGTGATTAAATATAAAGTCAATTTACAATAAGACCCATTCACACCAAACACAATAGCTATAAACATAATGATGAATATATATGTGTCCATGTTGGCGAATGATAATGATCTGTTTATTTTTAGTTTATGCTTTTTCTTTTTCCATTACCCCCTTCTAACCAGTGTGCAACTAGTGCATCTCTCCATTGAATCCACTTTGTGTAACTTAATAAATCTAATCAAACAGTGGTATTGGTGATTACAGTCACTGTTAACTAAAATTATTTTCCCCAGCATTTTCAAAGGAGGGAACACAAAAACTGAAGGTACTTTTATCTTTATACTTCGATTTACCAGCCTAGCTTGCATAACGTCCATGTATTTGTATCATTATTTCACATGGTCTAACCAATTATTACCAAGATAGTCATTATCTATAAATAATATTTTAAAAGAGGACTTAACATCAAGCACTGTGCTTCTCCACAACGTCATCTGTAGCTTTAAATTGCGTGAGCCCTTTATATTTCAATGGATTCTGACTAGCTGTCAGTGTTTTATCATTTATTAGCTTGAAAGTCTTTCTGAAAGTGATTCCAATTATATTTTTTTCCCTTTGTGTGCTTGATATCATGACATTTGATGTGGGTGGTATTTATGCTGCCCATTCTCAGCTTTGATTAGATTGCTAGCTCAAAAGTGACACTTTACTCATAAATTATCATTTTTAATAATCTCATGCTTTTTTGATACATTTTTTTAATTCCCATCTGTAAATGTTTTGCATGTATACTTCTCAAAACTATGCATGTTAATGACACCCATGCTTAATAGACCATTTATAAGGTGAATTGATTAAAATGATCTTAAAATGATGTTCTTATTAACTGAATTTAGCACCAGCTTTTAAAGGGACAATTCTCTTTTTTTGGAAAATAGACTCATTTTACAACTCCCCTAGAGATAGGCAGTTGAGTTTTGCCACCTTTGAATCCATTCAGCCAATCTGAGCACATAGCTTAGCATAGATCATTAAATCAGATTAGACCATTAGCATCTTGCTCAAAAAGGACCAAAGGGTTGTTTGATAATTTTCCTATTTAAAGGTTGACTCTTCTGTAGTTACATAATGTACTAAGAATGATGAAAAACAAAAAAGCTGAGTGTTCCTTTAATAAGTGTGATTGCTTTCTTAAATCATTCACACATTTGATGAGACATGCTGAAATGCTTTGCCAACCATAATACTAAACACTTTTCTGTGTAAAAGTATGCTTTTTGGGGAAAGATGTAGCTTTTTTTAAAGGCTTGACAGTTGTCACTGTCTTCCCATAAGCTGGCAATCATTATGACATGATAAAGAGGGTTGAATTCATTGAAGAGACAGTTATCGTAATGACACCGTTTAACATGCAAATTTGAGAAGCTTACTGTCAGCCAAAAGTGACCCAGTTTCATATGAAATGGGTTTGTGCAGTGGCAAATGTCAGCGTTCTGTATCTAATCAGATCTCTGTGTGACATGCTGTGATCATACTACAATTACTGGACTCTTGATTACAGCAGCATGTCTTTTGTGATGACCTTCTGGAAGATGAAGCCTGTCATACCTGCAGAAACAGATACAAAGTCTTTGCATTGCTCAATTAGTTGCCGTTATTGCTGTCTATTTAACTTGCTCATATTTGGGTGTTTGTTTATTATTATTTTTCTTTCTTTATAATTGCAAATTTAGAAAGCTTCAAGAAAAAAAAAAAATCAAATAACTATTTTAACTACCAGGAGGAATAGTAAATATCAGCATCTATTACACTGTTTTCCTATTCCAGTTTAGGGTCTGGGGTGCCCCAGGGGTCCGTCACGTGATTAACAACTACAGAGACTATTTTTGTAATAATGTTTTAGACAATTTTGGATAATTCTGCTTTCTAAAAACTGATGAAGTTTAACATAATTAAATGAAGTGAAGATGATTAATGAATACTAAGTATTAATACATACTAATACATATACTAATACAAATAATTGTAGTCAGGTTACTTTGCACAATGAGACCAAAAAAACAAAAAACTATTATATAATTTGTAAACAACATTTCTTTTTGTTATGCTTATTGTTTTTTTTTCCTGATTTGAAATAACAAGGTCATAATAAATAAATAAAGTTTTAGACTGTGTATTTAAATAAATAGATTTTCACCCACTATCAGAATGATTTATTTCTATTTTTCAAAGTTGTAAACAACAACAACAACGAATACTTTTCTTCAATCAATCAATCAATCAATCAATCAATCAATCAATCAATCAATCAATCAATCAATCAATCAATCAATACTGTAAGTCATTCAGTCAGTCAGTCTGTAAATCAATCAACAGTCTTGTTCTAAATACTTTTAATATTTTATTACGTCATGATTTTTAAAAAGTTTCTCCATGTAAATATCTAACATTATAATTTCAATATAAAAACAATTATAATAAATTGGCAGGTACCCACTTCATATCCCACTTCTCTGACGTCTCTGTTAAATATAGCATGCTTCTTTTCCCCCTACACAGCATAATTAGGTTTTGTAAATGTAAATATATAAGACATTTTTGTAACATGCATTAATCAACAGTTTCACACATTTTGCAAAGAATAGTAATACATTTGTTTCAAATAATACCATTTGTGACCCTGGACCACAAAACCTCTGATATTTACCAATATTTCACACTTAGATATCGCTTGATGCTATTGGCAGGTTTGGCATGCTGTCCCGGGAGAGAACCCTGAGCTCAGAGATAATTGAGCCCAGGGCTCCTGCCTGGTCAATAAGCATATAAGGAGGTCCGAGATATAGGCCTCGAGACTTCCCCCAGGTAAAAGGAAGAAAAGGAGGAGATGAGGTGGAAGGGGGGATTCTTTCAAAACTAAAATATGGCAGTAGGGTGAAATCGGTCTGTTTATTGTTGGCTTGGATCAATCTGATTGGATTATTGCTGATTACAGATGAGAGACCAGCCTCGATCAATCATATTAAGTGCTCCTCTTGAAATAAGTTTGTAAAACTTCACTTGTTTAAGATACAACTTAAATTGTTGAAGAATTTGAGGCTTCCCAAAAATATAAATACTGAGAAAATTGCCTTTAAAGTTGCACATTGTTAATAAAAAAAAAAATTGTTATGAAAGTTACTAAATGTCTTCATGGAACATGGTCTTTACATTTTAATGATTTTTGGCATAAAAGAAGAATCTATAATTTTAACTCATACAATGTATTTTTGGCTATTGTCAAAAATAGACCTGTGCAACATAAGGTCATTTTTTTGGTTTTGTTGTCCAGGGTCACATTGTTGTTTTGCTAGTTTGTGTTTATTTTTTAAAATAAATATTACAAGCAATTTTTGCTTTCGTTTATAGTTTTTAGCATTTTAAAAACACTCAGTTTTCACATGTGATGCCAGAGTATTGTGGATGCCAGGCAAAACCATAATAAAACTTGAATGCATTTTAATGTAAATGCCACCTTGGGGTTATCCAATACTTATTTTCATTATTATTATTATTATTATTTTTTGACAAAAAGTGTTACTTATGAAACGCGTGTCTGCATTAGGCAGGGCACAGCCACAATTCTGGAACTGATGTCTTCATAAAAAGCAGAGTGACAAATGACAAAATGATTGTCAGGGTTTTGTTTGAGATGCAGCTGACAGAGACGATTGTTTTACAAATCTAAATAGAAGTTTTTGCCCAACATGAAGTGATCTTCAGTTGTTCTGGCGTCAAACAGAGAGGAAAATCACAGAGACGACTGCTCGGAGTATCTTTGCAGAGGAGCTTTCTGCTGCTCGTGGATGAGGACCAGATGGAGGATGATGAGACCGATATCATAACTCAATTTCACCATGACAAATGAGATCAACATTAACTGTGTGAGTATAGAAACAGTCACAGTATGTGGATAGCTATATGGTTATGCCTCTTAAAATAACACAGGTCTGATAGTCTACATATTAATTGCGCAGAAACAGCTGCTACATACAGTCCCATGTTCAATTAAAGCTGCAAGCAGTGTTGAAACGACTCCGCATTTGGGCTCACCTCTACCTTAAGATAGGTGGCCTTAAGATGACAGAAGATGGTGGTCAATAAGCTTTCAGTTGGTAAATAAAGAAGTCATTGATATATGCCAAACTTCCTTTTTTTTCCATCAGCTGGTGCAATGACTGGATCTGTGTATATGCATCTTCAAGCATGGACATTTTTTCAATCACGTTTATGGCAGGTTAAAACAGTATTTTTGTGTTAGGTTAGTATAAATCCTGACATTTTCTCCTCTCATACAGGTTTAACTGAATATGAATTTCAATCAAACGTGAAGTTTGTAGCAGATTTGGACATTTTGTGTATTGTGTTAGTGTACAACTAACTGTACAACTAGTGTACAAGTCTGGGCTCTGGTCCGGATCTGGACCCAGAGAGAGTTCAATCCAGACCCAGTTACATTTCATATTTCAAAAGCACAATTGAGTGTAATTGATTAAAAGTGTGGATTTACTACTTTGAAATACATGTGTTAAACTTTAAAGTGAATATATTAATCTTGTTAGTTTTTAATGTCTTTTTGGTGTTGGTCCGAATTTTTGAAATGTAACCGCGTTAGAAATGGATGCTCTTGTCATGCTCTTGTCATGACATACAGTCAGTGTATGACATCTGCCATAATCAGGTGATACTCTCTACCACAATGAGTGTTTGAATGGATGACAAAACTCTCTCCAAGGTGATTTGTCCCTAGTTCATTGGAGAAATGTGTTTAGTTTTGCATTAAAGGGCACATAGCGTGCAAAATCAACTTTTGGAAGTTGGACAAAAATGTGTGTACAGTAGGTATAGTGTGTCCACAGTCATAAACAGCACAACTTGTTAAACGCCTGCATGTGTTTGTGTGTGTGTGTGTGTGTGTGAGCAGTGAACGTTTTATTCCTGGTATATTCTTTCTGTGGTATTTGTGATTGTGAGTCTCTTTTTCATAGTCTCTGAGTTGCTGTCTTTCATTTTGTTGTGTTTATCCTGACATATTTTCTTCTCTGAAGCGAAATTTTCCAAGAGTGGGCGGGGAGAACTCATTTTCAGCTCATTTATAGCTCATTTTCATTTAAAAGCACAGGCACAAAAACAGCTACAATTCACTCTGACCCCAAAAAAAATTACATTTTCAACAGGATATAATAAATGATCTGATAGGTATGTTGACTTGAAACTTCACAGACACATTCTGGAGACAGAAAAAAAAAAATCGAGATCTTGTAAAAAGGCCAACATTGGAGCCCTTTAAAGGACTTTATTTTGACTTGCAAGAGTTCATTGCTGTTACATTTTGATCACCTATATATTAAGTGTCACTTTAATTTTACCACTTTAATTTTTCATTGATTTTCATTTTCATTCATAATAGTTAATTTATGTGCGTATTTTTATTAAAATAAAGTTTTGTTTTAACCACGTTTTCCAGATCTTTGACATTGATAAAAAATTCAGATTTGGACCTTTGAATTGAGACATTGAGAACCCCTGGTGTACAACATGTAATTTCCTGTTGCAAGTAGGTAATACTATGACTGAATTTTGACATACCAATGTGTTTAGGACATGACTCTTATCAAACATGTGCATTTTTGCGTAATGTGTAATTTTTGCGTATGTGTAATTAATTTTAGGCGGTTCATTCCGCTGTGGCGACCCCAGATTAATAAAGGGACTGAGCCAAAAAGAAAATGAATGAATGAATAATTAATTTTATGTCATTGTCCTACTTGGGGAAATCCAGAGCCATAGAGAGAGTTACAACACCAGGGAAGTCCAAAATGTTCGATGGTCACATGATTCATGTAGACTCAAACAGAAAGTGCTCCAACGTTAATTCAACCAATGTTAGATAATGTTAAAACATACCCAATCTTATTTATAAAACTTGTTTACCTTTCAAAAATGCAAAACCAGTAATCTTCAGCTGTAACTCTGCTGTAAATGCTAACTTTAGGGATTTATTGAGAGGCTCCATTGGAATTGGAATTCCATTGGACATTCCTTTCTATAGCTCTAGTGGAAATCACATGAACCTCACAGCAACATTTCAATAGGCCAATCCCATTTAAGGCATAAGATTGCAGTTTATGTTAGGTTTAGATTTACAGCTAGGGTTATGCACTTCTACATCATTGTTATCCAACTATCAATCCCCTCTGATTTTGGGAATAATTTGAAGTTAGGGTTAGGTTTAGGGGTGTGGATTTGGTATGGATTATATTTTAGAACAGGAATGATGTTCCAGGATCAATGTACTGTAGATGTTAATCCAGGATCACATCCTACTTGGCAAAATCACACCCATCAGTTCTAGGAACTATGAAAATGTTCCTCCTGTGCAAAAGCCCCTAATGACGGTCAGTGCTGGCAGGTCACATACGGTCACATCCCAGACATCAACCTGTGACGAGAACAGTGGCTTGTGCAGACAAACAACTGAGTGAAGTGGCACTCGGTGGAAGAAAAGAGGCCGCAAACACCTCACTGTGATTACTAAGCACACTGTTTGCCTTGATTCGAACGTGCACCATTTACAAACTACTTGAAAAGTTTTTTCAGCTTTACATGTCCTTGCTAACCAGAGGTGATTGCACTTTCTGTTATGTTTTATATAGTTTCTCTTAAAATACTTTTTTTTCCTCACCTCTACTCCCATTTTCAGCACCTTTATATCTTTGTTGTGCATGTTCTCACCAGTTCTTCACACTTCTCTTATGGATCCGAAGACTGTTATCTTAATCTTCCACTCTTGCTTCCCTGCCAATCTGCTGCTGACACTAAAGCTGACTGTTTCATTTATCTAATAATCTTTCATTTATCCAAAAATCTTTTGGACGTGTGTTATTTATAATAAGCTCATTTGTAATGCATGAGGTTACATAAAACAGAAAATGTCAAAATGATACTAAAGTGTTCATTTTGCTGGAGGCCAGGTATCGCATTAGCTCAGTACAATAATTTGACAGATTGCCTTGATAACAGGATTTTTAAATTTTTATTTATTTTTTTAAGATGAGAAGCATAAGCAAGAAACGGGAATATTCAGTAAATATGTAAATCAACAGTGTATTTATTTATGTGTTTATTTTTTTAAAAGAAACTGTTCTGTTCATTCATTTATGGATGAAATAGTGAAGAATGTCAACTGAACAGAATCTATATGAGAGTGTTTCATGTGGGATTCTACTCTGTGATTATTTGATTTTTGTTAGATGTTCCATTTTATGACATAAGGGGGTTGAAAGGACAAAGGTGATCCTCTCTAGACATTTCTTTCTCCTCATGGGGAAAAAATTTATAAAATCATTCAATGTTAGTCTGTCAGTCTTGATCTTGATCAATCTTGTGGTCTGGACCCATCAGAATGTTTGCAAATTGAAGAATCTGTGAAATTATAATACCGTTCAAAAGTTTGAAAACAATATGTATGTATGTATTTATGTATGTACTGTATGTATGTTTTCATTTATTCATTTGTTTGTTCATTCGTTTGTTCCTTTATTTATTTATTTATTTAGTTAGTTAGCTATTTTCATACTTACTGTTTATATAATAATAAAATAAATAAACTGGACTTGTTAACACTCAAATTCATCAAAGTATCTTCAAATAACTTAATACCCCAGATTTTTTGAAGTATCTTCTACTTATAGAACTTTATACAGTTTTAACAAAAATATTAGGCCACACATGTTTTTTCAACTTCAATAACTGACAAATCATTATATTAGAATAAATGATGATGAAAAAAAAAAATTAAAGCAGGTATTTAAAATTGTAATACAATTTATTTATTTATTTATTTATTTATTTATTTATTTATTTATTTATTTATTCATTTATTTATTTTTTCCTCTTAAGAAACACATCACTAAAATATCAGAAACATTACTGGCAGTGCAGAACAACGTTTTATACCATAATTTATAAGATGAAAAGTTGTCAGAGCAAAGTTCAAGAGTTTCATTTATTTAAATTTGTATGCCTCAGACTTAAACAATCATGTCAATTGCTTCAGTGCTTGACTAAAATTTTTCATTAAAAAACTTCAAAACACTTTATAGTGTGGTCAAATATTCAAAGACCTGGCTAAATTTCATGAAGTGCTGAGCAGATAAGAGTGACAGGAATTAACAGACCTTTAATTAACCCCTGCATAAAACACTAGAGGTACTTCGCTTCCTTGAGAAGTTAATATTGTAAACATATTATGCCAGTTTATTTGTTTGGTTGGTTACTTTTACTAATAGGGAGCTATTCCCCAAACAATACATATTTTCCAAGTTATTGTAGCATTTTTATAACTCTAAATATATTGTATGCTTTGAATTGATGTTACAATTACATAGCCTTCAGTATACTATATAAAAGAAGTGGCTGATTTATTTATTATTAATAGATATTGCATTTTTTCATTGAACTAGTTAAACTGATGCAGTTTTAGAATGCACACTTGCATAAGAGTGAAAAATCCAGTGATGCTAACAGAAAAATACAACAATCTTTAATTAAAGGTGATATCAGATACCCATTTTACACATGTTGATTATTATTTAGGGTCTTAATGAAAAGTTTATATCTTATTTTGGTTAAATTTATCAATGCTAGTGTAAATAAACATCCTTTTTATTCTGTCAAAAAAGCCTCACAATGTGCCTTTTCGCTTCATATCATTTTTAAATGCTAATGAGCTGCTGCTCCCCTGCCTTTCTCTGAGGTTGCCGGATCATAGCTGTGTTTTAACCTACTGATCCATTCTTGAGGAGGCTATACCTGCACAGCACACACACAGAGCTCAGCAAACCTGAAGTAAGATTACACCAGGCAGTATCCTGCAAGTATAATCATTGCATGTAATGTATCATTGCTTGACTTTGCAGCCTGCCATTATCAACGTAAAATTTATTCACACAAACATCTATACATATAAAATGTGACACTGCTGTATTTAACAAATGATCAACTGCTCCTGTTTAGTGTAAATCAACAACAATACACTGACAAACACATCTCTGCAGTTGAAGGATGATGATCTGATTCTAAACACCAGTGAACTGAAGCTGGCACTTGATAACAATAGCCAAACAAAACAAAACATAAATTATGGTCATAATATTTAACATAATACAATGGTCTTTGGGAAGGGCTTTTGTAACAATTATTTTGATAAGTTTACAAAAAATGTAAATGATAAAAAAAAAAAAAAAAAAAAAATATTGGTATCAATATAGACGATACTGACCCTGTATTTAACTGGTATTGGACTGAATACCAAATTTTGCAGTATCGCCCACACCTCATCAGTGTGCAGAAACAGGTAACTGACCAAATCATGATGTAAGTGCAAACCTTCATTAGCATTATGCAACAAGAAATATAGTGCATATTTATAGTGCAATTTTAATAAACTAGACTAATCAAACCTCATCGTTGACCTAGATTATCCAAGAGAAGCAAATAAGAATAAATTTGGGATAATATTTTCAACCTCTTTCAGTAGCAAAGATTAATTACTTGCAGTCAGAGCACAAGTGGATTGGCAAAATCATTCAGCAACAGAAAATTACAAAACGGTGCTCTTCTGCAACTTTCATTTTTTGCATTATATTTTTGCCCATTTGCTTGAGGACCCAAAAAAATGTGTTCTGGCAAAAGCACTGATTTCCACTGTCAAATCTCCAAAAAATCTGTAGAACAGCATACTCCACACAGTCTGAAAAGCTCACCAATGGCAGAGGTGGAGACAGTGATGTCCTCAATAGTCTGTTTGTTTTTCACAGTTTGAGCTCCTTGAAGTGAATGCTGAGGAAATGGAAGTTATGTGTCAGTAGCTTGTGAACTTGTGGTTGTCTCTGCGTGTCTGCTATCAAACCAAATGAAGTCATATAAAACATCAGCAAAAACAGAAACTTCTAGTATTGTCAAGCAATGTTGTCTGTCTGTCTATCTATCTATCTATCTATCTATCTATCTATCTATCTATCTATCTATCTATCTATC
>CAIGQV010018257.1:2170711-2193072 GCA_903798115.1 Danio jaintianensis | reverse complement strand
TGTGAACATACCTGGCAATAAAGCTCTTTCTGATTCTGATTCTGAGCTTAATCTAGCAAAGACTGAACTTTTCGTCTTCCCTGCAACTCCACACATTCACACAATTTCTCAATCCAACTTGAATCATCTACTATTACCCCATGTAATTCAGTAAGGAATCTTGGGGTAATTCTAGATGTCCTTCAAAGAGCACAGTGCCAACACAGCTCGATCTTGCAGATTTGCACTTTTCAACATCAGAAAAATCAGACCCTTCATAACAGATCATGCTGCACAACTTTTAGTCCAGGCTTTTGTTTATTTCAAGGCTGGACTATTGCAATGCTCTTCTAGCTGGACTCCAATCTTGCACCCATAAACCTCTTCAAAGATCTAGAATGCTGCAGCTTGTATAGTCTTCAATAAGCCCAAGACAGCCCATGTAACACCTCTCTTTATCTCTGCATTGGTTACTGGTCGAGGCCTATATCAAGTTCAAATCACTGATGCTTGTTTACAGGACAGCCACTGGCATTGCACCCTCTTAGCTCCACCTACATCTCCTCCAGGAGCTTCCGGTTGGTAAGTGTGTGTCTTGTGGTCCCATCGCAGAGAGACTATAAGTCACTTTCCAAAACCTTTTAATTTAATGTTTCTTGCTTGTGGAATGATCTTCCCATTCCCACATGGACTACTGATTCGCTAGTATCATTCAAACGACAACTAAAAATCCATCTCTGGAATCACCTGAACCCCTGTGAACAAAACCAGTACCCTCTCTTCTCTTCCTCTCACCACACCTCACAACAACATCAAAACATTATGCAATTTTTGCAATTGTGAGTGTGCCTCACACAGGTGAGTGGGCTTGACAAACCACATGTAGAAAACACACTCTTTCACATCTCTGTCATTTTAACTGACACTTGCGACATTTGCCCCAGACACTTTCTTACAATCAAATAATATCAAAAAAAAAGTGCATTTATGAAGTGAGCTTCACACAGGTGAGTGGGTTTGACAAACCACCTATTGAAACACTCTACTTTCTCTAAAATATAAAAAATACACTCTCATTTAAACTCTGACACTTAATTCTCTGAGCACAAACAGTTCATTTGTTCATTTGTTTTCATTCTCAAAGAAAAAGAGAGGCTTCACTCCGAGAAAGAAATGAGATGTGAACTCATGAAAAGCAGCAATAGGGTGTTTATTTGTGAAAATCTTGTTCTCCGATGTGATTCTCTGTATTATTATCTGCATGTGTGTTGTTTGAATTTCACACTATTACAATGAGTAATCATTAATAATATGAACGTTGCTTCTTATGTGTTTTCATGTGAAGAATTTTGAAAGGCTACATTATTTCCTTTGACTGAGCATTTCTGCTGGAAGGAAGCCATCGGCTTCACTTAGAGAAAAAAGTGTTTCAATTAAAACAGAAGCACTAGGCAAAAAACCTTGAAGTGAAACATTGCAGATTATAACAGGGAAATAGCTTCAGCGAGACAACTGGATTTGTACAGTTTAAAAACCTACAAACTCTTCATTCACATTTAATTTGCTAAATGACAAATTGAAATGGATAGTTCATGCAAAAAATATAAATAAATAAATAAAACGTCACTATTTACTATCTCTCATGTTCAAACATGTGTGGCTTTCTTCTGCGGGATATAAAAGAAGACTGACTTGCTTGCTTGTTCGTTCATTTTTCATTCATTCATTCATTCATTCATTCATTCATTCATTCATTCATTCATTCATTTATGGTCTACACCTTCCATTGTATGAAATTATGCATACTAATAATGTATAGGTAACTGTAAATATAAAAACTGCAATATTTTAACAAATCATTCTTATTGCTCATTGTTATAAATTCACAAATGCACAGACAAAACAAGCTGAGAACTTAAGAATTAGTTTACTGATTTTACTGATACATCTTGTTGGTTGTCTTAGAAAAATGTTTATTCAAAGAATATATTAAATACAGAATGCAAGCAATGAGCACTCATTACCATCACTGAAGCAGTGACTGCAGTTTAGCACAAGTTCACTGAGCTTTGCACTCTTTCAAAAAACTTGTTATAATCTCTAAAGCTGTCTGTGCTACAAAAATAAATGTTGAAGCTTGTTTACATCATATCTCCACTCTTCTGTGAAAATTCAGTCCGTGAGTGTAAACATTGACAAAACTCATTTTCAGCAGAGACTGATCAAAATGCCTCTGATTGGTTATTGCATTTATTCAGAAATGTGAGATGGATTATAATGCACAATGATGTTGCAAATTGATGTGCAAAAGAAGATTTGAACAAACACAGGCACATCTAAAAGCAATGCTTTCATTTTAATTGCGACATTGTGATTAGGTTTAACTTAATTTTGCAGGGTTTTTTTCATGTTGTTTTTCAGTTTAGTGCCATTTTTTGCACTTCCCTCTTTTCATTTTTATTTCAAAGTCACTGCACTTGGCTGTCCAAACCTTGCTCTAATACAATAAAATAAAATGTGATTGTCTGTAATTGTGTTCTATCAAAAAGTAGCTTTAGGTTAGGACATAGAAAATCCAAAAAAGTTCTAAAAGTGCCCTCATTATACAGTTTTAAAAAACTAAGAATTATATTTTAGTAGGCTAGATTTAAATCACACAGAATGTGTTTTTTTTTTTTCAGAAAGTAAAACTGTACACAGTTTCCTGTGAGGGTTAGGTTTAGGGGCAGGATGGTGTTAGGGCAATACAAAATATTACTTTGTATACTTTGTACAGTATAAAAACATATATATATAGCAAATTAAGACCATGTGGGCAAGTGAGATTATGCATAACTTTGCTCTGTAGTTTTTGATAAAATGTTCTCTAAATATAATGTCTCGATTTGGAATGGACTTTAAGCTTTGTAACCTTGCAGATCTTTAATTTTATACATACACAGCAAAATAGCATAACAAAGGTTAAAAAAAAGAATAATAATACATCTTTGAAACACTCCTGTGTATAAACAGGAATGAAATTCTGAGGTCATGTGAATAAATGCAGGAATTAGTTGCACAATGTTAAGCTTGAGTTTGTCAGGGTACATTTCCAATATCAATAATTGAACTCATCGTTACAAGCTAATTCACTTCAGCCCAAAGAAAATACAAGCTACAAGGTGAACGAGGCAAAAGGCAGATAAGGCAGAGAGAGTCGGTTTGAAGGGAAATTTTAACATTAAAAAGAACGCCACAAAATAATTAAGAGGGCACATCCACTCCACACATTGAATAACGGTTTATAATAAAACACATTTCAGGCTGCCATATTTAAGAGTATGATTAATGCATAATTATTCCTCCAGCTCTACAGATTGAGAGGAATATGAAGCCGTCTTTAAGTTATGCAGTGCAAGAGCAACAGCTAATTGATTTCTGCCCTCTTTTCTCATCTCTAGTGCTGAATGCTGTCGAAAGCCTGTTCGCACAATGTAGACAATTATTCTCTAGGCTTGATGATCGCAGGTCTGTTAAAACTGTGGGCTAGGATGTGTTAAAACCCAAATAAATTTCTTTAAAACACCTGTAAGTAAAATGAAACTGAACAAATCTTTGCTTTAAATGTCCAAACATAACTCTAAATGTAATTACACATAATCTTATAATGAGCTTATTGATTGTGAACCTGGAAACATAAAATACGTCAGAAAACACTGAAATGAAATGACGTTTCTTAAGCCTTTCAAGCTGAGTGCTGGAGTCATTCATTTCATCATCTGTGGGTACACACACTGTCGAGCAGATTGTAGGTCTGAGGTTCAAACCTAATGATGCAAGTCTGTCACAAGACCGTCAGTTACTGCCTGAAATTACTGAGATGAAACTGAAATCTAGCCTTTGGTACTCAGAGAGAATCAGCTATGAAATCAACTTTTTTATCTCTATAACACCGGCATGGTAGCTTACAGATAACGTATAGAGAAGAAGTATATAGAGTGAGGTTCAAAAATCTGGGATCACACTGGAAAACTACCCTTCAGAACCAGTTTTAAATAAATAATCAGCACAACATGACCACTGCACCTCAAGCGGGAACCAGAGAGAAATAAGGCACATGTTCATTTTGCCGACTGTCGATTTAGAAAAGCATAAACCACAGTCTGAAGTCATGAACAGCACTGAATTAAATGTCATATGTTGTCATCTCAGAAATACTGTAATTGCGACATGCTGTGAACATGCATAAACCATTATTACATAAACATTATGTCGATGTTATTTTACCATACATAAAATAAAGTAATGTAAAAAGTCTTTAAAAAGTTTTAAAGCTTAAAAACCTTGAGATATTTTGTTGATCCTAAAACATCACTCTTGTCTGAAAATGTCCTAGTCCTAAAACTAATCCTTACTCTAAGTTATATCTACAGTCAGAAGGAAATGATTGAGGAAAAACAGAGATATGAAAATTATATATATGAGCTATATATGAGTTTATGCCTAAAAAGTCATGAAACTCTAGACAATGTTGGTATCTGTTAGCTTTAAATGTAAGTAACAACTGGCTAATTTCGAGCTTTTCCACTTAATTTTATCTTTCGGGTAAAAAAAAAATAAAGAAAAAAAAAAGAAAAAAAAAAAATATATATATATATCAGGGTGGTGATGAGCACATGACCTTGAGTATGGCACATTTGTGTCTACTTATTATTAATGAGAGATTGAGTTGTCTTATCCTATGAGAAGACACTGGTTCTGGATTATTCTGTCAGGCTGTGAGACCGTGCAGTAGTTGCGGTGCTGGTAGTGTTGTCAGAAGTCCCAACTTATGTCTGTACTGAAAAAAAAATAAATAATAATAAATAAATAAATATATATATATATATATATATATATATATTTTTTTTTTTAATTTTTTTTTTTTTATACAACAGTTCTGTCTGGTTCTCGAATCTGATTGGCTGATAGCCGTGCGATATTACCTTAATAACAGCACTCGTACGGCCTCCTCACCCTTCTGTATTACTATGCCCACATAGAGTGAGAGCAGATCAATAAACTCACTACAGTTTGACAAATATTGCTGCTGTTGGACAACATAATATACTTTTGAGGCTTTTTTGGGTGAGAATGTAGTTGTTTAGATTGCAACTATGCAGTTCATTTATAAGGACAGTGCCTATTTTAAATTCTTATAATTTCAAAGATACAGCGCATCGGCATCCATCAGCCTGTCATACTGAGCAGAGCAAAGACGGTTGATGTTGTCCATCCACAAGATGGCGACAAAGACCACATAATAAGCCCTTAGAGGAGAAAAACTCAGCGTAATTTTAAACTACAGTTGATCAAATCATTATAAAACTGCTAAGTGACATTCTAAGTCGATCTCTCTCTTTTGTATGCTGTAGTGCTGTATTTATACAATAGTAATTGTAGTGTATTGAGTGTGAGATGGGACTCAAATATCAGGAATGTATGTATTTTGTGTTGGCCACTATTTTTATAACCCTAAGTTACTTTTTGGTTGGCCATCTGTTTGTTTCTAATGAGTCTCCTGTTTTCGTTACTGCAGACTAGTTCAGTAAAAAGAAAGAAAGAAGAAATGCCTGCATGTGTTTTTCCTTATTGCAAACACAACAGTAATCTGGTAGTGTTGGTTTGCTTTGGCTTTTTCAGGGTTAATTATTGTGATATCCCGATTCCAACCGAGAAATACTGGGAAATGTCTCTAGACTGATGCCATTTCATGCCGTTCAGCGTTATAATCTTAAAATTTCAGCAAAATAACCTGTTTTGTCATCACTTCAGATATTACACTAGAGAAGCATTCAAATACTAGCTCTAAAGTGACGTTGGTGAAGTAGCAACGGTTTCTGCTGTTCTGAAGTCAGCTGCAGATGTGAATGAATGGCAGAAGAAAGAAGTTCCTTATACAAAAGGATTTTTAGACTCTCTGTGTTTGATTTTCTTTTTTATATACACGGTTATGCAGTCGAATTGTTGTATAAACGCAATATCAAACTCGTAGCAGTGCGATATGGCTGTATATCGTCACTGGAGGGACACTAAGGCACAACGCACACACTTTTTATTGGCAAATGTTTTATACGCTCAACAGATAAGACTGTGATTGGCTGTAATGATCATTGGTTTACAAGAGCACTGACACGGACACATGGACGGATTTGAAATTCGCATCAATCAGCAGATCCATCAGCAGATTGACATGACATTCAAACACAGACAGTCATCATGACTTTCAAACACTCCAGTGCCCAAGGTCTTTCTGTACCTTCAAAGTAGGCAGGGTGCGAACTACAGGGGAGCTCGGCTCCCCTAAATAAGGCATGGGCTCCCCTGAAAACATGATTTGTGAAATGTTGGGGTGTCTCAAAAAATATTCACAATGTGTTATTTTGACGTGTGGTTTCAGTATTGTGTAATGTGATCATGGATTATTATGTGTAAAAGTGAAAAAATATCATTCATTCATGCATGATGACGGTGATTTACACCTCACTTAAAAAAAACAATAACAACACATGCTATTTATGTCATGAGCATCAAGGTGTGGGGGCGCTGCAGAGCAAAGTCCAGTCATGTCAAAGACTGACAGCCAGATGCTTTCATATGGACGCTGAGACACTGCTTCTTCATCAAACAAATGATGTGACGTTGTGTTTCGTTTTATTTAGTTCATACAATGTTCTTTTTTTAAACACCGTGACATTGCTGTAAACATGTTGTACAATTAAGCTGAAAGCAGGGTAAACTTGACAAAACGGAACCCCTTTCAATAGTGTTTCTTTCATTTTTGAATTCGCGATTATCTGGTTTTACCGGAGTGAAAAGTGAGATCCCATGACATCTATAGGCCTATGTAAAATAAAAAAGCATATGCTCTCCTTTGTGCCATCATCTTGAACTTATAGAGCAAAAACAAAAATGATAGGCTACATGACGAGGTTATTTATTTCTCAATTTATTTATTTCTCACAGAAGCACTGCAGGTAAAATTAGACAACGATGTTCTGTTGTTTAGGTTGCTGTTGTTTGTGCATGTAAAAATAAATCCCTCAAAAGATATTTTCAAGGGTCAAAGAAGTAAAGAGAAACAGAAAGTAAAAGAAAAAGAAAGTAAACCGAAACTATTGTGGTGTTTTGTTCATGTGGCCTACTTATATTAGTTACAATTATATAAATATTTTTTTTATATTTATAGATTTTTTTTTTGTTTATACATTGCTGTTTAAGGACCTGTGTGTTTTATAGCCTACATCATTGTGGCAAGGGACTCTTAAGCTCCCATATTGCTCCCACCCCTGAGGCTGACTTTAACTGAAAGAGGGGGGTTTTGTGACCCTTTAACATACACTGTATAGTGTCACTGAAATCTGCCTGGATGATTGGAATGTTGTTTTTCCATCTTGCGCTTGGTAAAATCAGATTCTGCAGTTGTGCTATGGTTAAATGATTATTCACAGAACCAAAGATGACATATCATGAATAAAACAAAGCTGCTGGCCAATCAGCTTAAGCAATAGAACATGCCTTTATAGAATTTTTTATTATTAGTTTTATTATTAGTTATTATTAGTTGGTTCTGATTGGCTGAGCCATGTTAGAACCTGTTTGTAAAATAATTTACAAACATTCACCTGTGATTGTTGCTTGGCAACCATACTGCTATCAATACTGAGCCAAAGTGAAGGCATGGATTACAGTGAAGTAAAATTGTCCCACTCCATGCCATGCCTTAGCTGTTATAAATTCTTTATGTATTCCAGCTTCTTAGGGCTTATTGCTTTATTATAATTAATTTAGGCTATGGTAAGCATAATATAGATGTGGTTGGCACAATTACTCAACAATATGACCACAGCAAGATAATTTTTTTAAGTAAAATAAATCATATAAACAGTATATAAAGGTGAAACATTTTGAATCTTAATCGTATATTTACACCACTAAGTATTCAACACCGCTAAGTATTCCCCTTTTTAAATAATATGAAAGTGTCATGATTGAAATAAGGTGAAAGCAGTGGAATGTGTCTGATCTGACAGAATTACATTCAGCAGTCAAACTCCTCTCTCTCTCTCTCTCTCTCTCTCTCTCTCTCTCTCTCTCTCTCTGTGTCGGGCCCCATGGAGGGAGCCACTCAGATACCTGTCACCGCTCTGCTCTCAACATCCCAGCAGGGGAGTCCCTAATCAGACTGCAGAATGAAGAATTTGAGGGGGTGACTACAAAGCCTGAGATATATTCCAATTTCGGCTACATGGCAGCGAGAGGGACTGTTCTGTGCGGCTTACGAAATGCATACAAGGGTTTTTTAGACAAGAGCAATGTGATGGTTTTGGCAAAATTGAATTGAGATGAGAGGATTTGTTCTGTAACCACAAGATACCAAACTAATCTGTCAGCTAATCTGTCAGCAACATATTCATCTCATCTGTGACCGAAGACATCACAGATATGAAGTGAAAACATACACACACACGCACACACACGCACAAACGCACGCACGCACATATAATATATATATAATTGTTTTTTGTAAATGAAACTTTTAAGTCTTAATTAAATAACATTTTAACAATGAATAACAATGAATATCTATTTCTACAAGATATTATGCAGCACAATTGTTTTTAATTAAAAGATCTGTTCTAACTATCATTGATCAGCTGCACCTCAAGAATGAGTTTTACAACTTTAAAATGTTTTTAAAACAACATGTTTGTAATAAAGAAAATGCAGTAAAATGTAATTCATAACCACTGGAATCACAACAGCTGCACAGTATTAGTACAACTACAAACCAGGACACTTTAATCACACAACAGGAGTCTGTTTTATTTCATACAAATTAATATCATCAATTCATTCATTCATTTTCTTTTAGGCTTAGTCCCTTTATTAATCTGGGGTCGCCACAGCGGAATGAACCGCCATATCATCAATTAATATGATACAAATTAATATTCGCTGCTGTATGGATATCTATTATGCTACTGGTCACATTTGCCACGAATAGACCTGTAAAAACAGTGCAAAGTTAAACGAGTGTGCATGTGTGTGCGTGTGTGTGTGCGTGCGTGTGTGTGTGTGTGTGTGTGTACTGCAAACTTGGTAACGACATTTGTGTGTGACTCATCGTTGCAGAAAGGCTTGAATAAACTCAACAACAAATACATCAAATAACCACTGGGAAACCTCCTGATTCAGTCTCACTTGATATTTTCGACTCAGAAACTGAATCTCTGCTTCATTCGTATCTGTCTCAGTCACTGACTGTGCTGTATATCTGACTTAGCACTGGACAGACGTATGGACACACATGTCAGAAAGGTGGGCAGAGAGAACCTGCTACGAGTGTGATATTGCGTTTATACAACAGTTCGACGGCATAATCGTGTATATTAAAAAGAAAATCAAACATGGAGAGTCTAAAAATCCTTTTGTATGAGGAACTTTCTTCTGCCATTCATTCACATCTGCAGCTGACGTCAAAACAGCAGAAGCCGTTACTAATTCACTTTAGAGCTAGTATTTGAATGCTTCTCTAGTGTAATATCTAAAGTGATGACAAAAAAAAGTTTATTTTGCGGACATTTTAAGATTATAAGGCTGAACGGCATGAAATGGCATCAGTCTAGAGACATTTCCCAATATTTCTCTGTTGCAATCGGGAGATCACAATAATTAACCCCGAAAAGCCAAAGCAGCGCAAACACTACCAGATTACTGTTGTGTTTGCAATAAGGAAAAACACATGCAGGCATTTCTTCTTTCTTTCTTTTTACTGAACTAGTCTGCAGTAACGAAAACAGGAGACTCATTAGAAACAAACAGATGGCCAACCAAAAAGTAACTCAGGGTTATAAAAAGAGTGGCCAACACAAAATACATAAGTTCCTGATATTTGAGTCCCATCTCACAGTCAATACACTGCAATTACTATGATATAAATACAGCTCTACAGCATATAAAAGAGAGAGATCGACTTAGAATGTCACTTAGCAGTTTTATAATGATTTGATCAGCTGTAGTTTAAAATGACATTGAATTTTTATCCTCTAAGGCAGGGGTGTCAAACGTACGGCCCGTGGGTCGGATCAGGCCCGCAAACGGGTTTAATCCGCCCGCGAGATGATTCTGTAAAGTATAAAAATGAGATGCAAATTTTAAATAAAAGAAACTGCAGTTCCAATTGTGTCCAAAATTCCAAATTGCAAACTGTTAATTTCATCCGATCCAGAAGCCTGAATCAGCGTCAGTGTGACAGCCTTCTCAGAGAAAAAGACCACATCTATGACCTGCCATACCACACTGAGGTGTTCTCACAAGGAAACGCAACTATTTCATGTTTGGTCATTTTAGTGGCTTATTCGTATGAGTTCAGTCGTACGAAAATGTACCATATAAAAAAAGGAGGCGTGGCACCCAACCACACCCCTAAACCCAACCGTCAGTGGTGGATAAGCAAATCGTACTAAATTGTACGAATGGGATCGTACAAATTCATATGAATTAGCCACTAAATCAAAAAGTTACGAATTGCCATGAGATCGTGTTGTCTTTAGGCTCCAGCTTTGTTTTATGTTGATCGTATTAAAACAAAGAAAACAATCTGATGTTGTTGTTTTTCAGTTATATATACACCATGATTTTACCAGTCTGGCCCACTTGGGAATAGATTTTCCTCCATGTGGCCCCTGAGCTAAAATGAGTTTGACACCCCTGCTCTAAGGGCTTATTATGTGGTATTTGTTGCCATCTTGTGGATGGACAACATCAACCATCTTTGCTCTACTCAGAATGTCAGACTGATGGATGCCGATGCGCTGTATCTCTGAAATTATAAATATTTAAAATAGGCACTGTCCTTATAAATAAACTGTATAGTTGCAATCTAAACAACTACATTCTCGTCTGAAAAAAACTCAAAAGTACATTATGTTGTCCAACAGCTGCAATATTTGTCAAACTGTAGTGAGTTTATTGATCTGCTGTCACTCTATGTGGGCAGAGTAATACACAAGAGTGAGGAGGCTGTACAAGTGCTGTTATTAGGGGAATATTGCCCGGCTATCAGCCAATCAGATTCGAGAACCAGACAGAAGTGTTGTATATATATATATATATATATATATATATATATATATATATATATATATAGGATGCAGTTGTTCGTGATTAATATCATTTGATAGCACTGGTGAAAAGTAATCTAAAAGTAAAGAAGCAATCCAAATATAAAAGAGAAAGTGTTTGATTGAAGTTTTGTGAATTTTACAAACATTTATGCTTTTTGCTGCAATAGTGCATTTACAGTCAACAACAAAAAAAAAAAAACTGTTATTAATATTTTTTGGAGAGTGAATTTGATTTGCTTTTATTAGCGAATAACCAGTGATTACAATCCCTGCATCTCAATGTGTTTATCATGTGATTAAATTAAAATTATTTTTAATTTCATGCAGAATCTCTTTGGGATTTTTAATGCACTTTAAACGAGACAATAACAGAACAGACACCTTCATAATTAACTGCTTCCAAAACAAATGTGTGCACTTAGGCCTCTAAGTTATTATTTTTCTTTTTAATTAGTGTAAATGAGATGAGTGAAAAGCTCATTACCCACGTGGGTTTGTGTTATAATGTGCATTTATTTGTGTTTCATTATTTTAGCTTTGAGACCTGAAGCCTCTGATTGTCAGCAGCTAAAAACAAGACACTGATATGCAAAAATCAAGATGTAAAACAAATTATATTAATACAGAGAGACAGACTGCTTCAAGGTGTTAAATACTAAAATATAAATATAAGAGATTAAATAAAACGTGAATATAAATCAAAGAAAAATTTTTAATTACAGCTGACCTATAGCATTTAATACATTTTTGGCTGTATGTTGGAATAAAAACACAGTCCAATCTTTATTACTGTGATATTATTTCAGCTTTGATCAAATTCAATGCTAATAAGCTAGAAAAAGCTACTAAAATCCTTTTTGAGATTCAATATTGAAAGTCCCGACCTGATTTAGATCAGCCCTCCAGTGTGTTGTTCCACTTGGTTGAGTTTAAAAAGTGCAATAGCATTTGACAGAGTTTTTTTCTTAACCACTGGAGACAAACAGCAATTAAGGCTAAATTCCCTTGACAAACTGGTACATTAACTTTATCACAATATTGGTTAATGCTTAATGGTCAATAAACAGTCCCGTGGTTCAATTAGCATGTCTCTTGGTAGCTTATATATTTCTTTTTTTTAATGAATAGTAATCAGAGTAATAATTATGCTTCATTAATTTGTTAGGAGAATTTCTTACAACAAATGAAATAGTTGCAAATCACAACTTCAAACAATTTAGCTGCAAAAATGTACTGTATGCATGCATGTATGTATGTATATTTGTATGTATGTATGTATGCAATTTATAGTTAATTCTAATGTGACAGTTTATTATTATTGCCACAGAATCTATTGCAGAATCTTGAAGAAAAATGCATTGCAGTTTAACACAAAATATTCATAAGCAGTTGTTGTAATAATAATAATAATAATAATAATAATAATACAGGTGAAGCAGCAAATTATCATATTAGAAGGATTTCTGAAGGATCATGTTTTGATCTGAAGGATCATAAAATTTAACTTGCCATTGCAGGAATATATAAATTTCAACAAATGTAATACAATAGAAAAAAAATATTTTAAATTGTAATACAATGTCATGCAATTGTTTTTACTGTATTACATAAATAAATCAACAATAAATGCATCCTTAGTGCAGTGTTATTTTATACGTTTCTTTTAAAGTATTTTGGTTAATTTTGACTTTTTGAGTAATGAAGTTTGCACTGCGCGCTCACGGTTTTTTAAATCTTTTTTTGGTGCGTTAATCTTGTCAATATTATTCTAAAGGTCATGATTCGCACTCATTAATTAATTGCTTAATATAGTTTTTATTTTCTTTTACATTCTTAGGGGGATACAAAAACACACTGAAGAAGGCTTTGTGCCAAAACGTTTGTGTTTTTGTATCACCTGAAAAATGTAAAATAAAATAAAAACTATATTAAGCAATTAATTAATGAGTGCGAATCATGACCTTTTGATTAATTTAGACTTTTTAACATTTATTTCTATGTTAAACTAAATAATATATGACAAATATGAGAATGTTAAGCCATTATAATCAACTATTTTACTGTCTTCAACTGTCAACTGTCTTAATTTATCTTTTAAATACAATATATAATTTGGTGACAAGGGTGACATGGTGGCTCAGTGGTTAGCACTGTCGCCTCACAGCAAGAAGGTCGCTGGTTCCAGTCTCGGCTGGGTCATTTCTGTATGGAGTTTGCATGTTCTCCCCGTGTTTGCGTGGGTTTCCTCCGGTTGCTCCGGTTTCCTCCACAGTCCAAAGACATGCGGTATAGGTGAATTGAATAAAATAAATTGGCCGTAGTGTATGTGTGTGGATGTGAGTGTGTATGGATGGTTCCCAGTACTGGGTTGCAGCTGGAAGGGCATCCGCTGTGTAAAACATATGCTGGATAAGTTGGCGGTTCATTCTGCTGTGGCGACCCCAGATTAATAAAGGGACCAAGCTGAAAAAAGAAAATGAATGAATGAATGAAGATATTTTAATGAAAATGGTAAACACAAATAATACCAGATTCTCTGAAGAACATCGTGTCAATTCTGTAACGACTTCTTTACGCCAGTCATAAGGCTTCTGAGGCAATCATCCTGTGCATTCACTGAAACTTAAGATATGAAAAAGTTTACATACTGATGGAAGCTTTGTCAAAATGAGGCCTCAAAATGCTGCTGTCATGTAAATGAATCACCAAAAATATGAAATGATTTAGCTTTTTTGTTGAAAACAGTGTTGTAAAAACATCCCATCAGTTCTTACTGAACCTAAACCAAAGATTTGGCAACCCAGGCAGCCATTATTTATCCCATTTTGTCCATCACAGACATTGAAGTGGACACATATTTAGATCTGCACTCAACTCTTCAAAGAGTTCATTCTTAAATTATTATGTTTTAGTGTTCCCCGATTCTGAATATGTGGTTACATCCTTGATCTGTTTTGTTCTGTTTACAACGTTGAGGTCGCTGCTATTTTTCTGTTGGTCAAATGGAGCTCTCACTGTCACGAAATAAAAGTCCATGACAAATAAAACAGAAAAAAGTCTAAACCTTAAAAGCAGACAATGATTATCTAGATGTCAAAACAACTTTTACTCTGCTGTCAACTTCAGAAAAAAAAGCGTGCTCTTGATTGCTTTGGCAATTTGCGGAGCTTCACTCAGCAGAACAGACATCTTTAAGCGGATCAAAAATGTATTGAACAAGAAGCATGTCACGAAATGGAGTTTAAAATCTTGTCTTTGATTTTGATTTCTTATTAGGCAGGAAAATAGGTATCTCTCATCACAAAAGGATTTCAAATGACCATCATACCCATGCATCTGATAACCTTTTCTGAGATGAATCACTTTGAAAACTGCATATTCAAACAGAAAAAGTGAGCACGGCCCCTCAAAAATGTGAAGTTAAAAGAATGGTTGAGTAGATTAAAGAGGGCAGATACTTCCCTTGATTTAGTGCAGTTAAAATGAAGAACTTGAGTTGTTCCTTCATGACACAATCCAAGTGAGAGAACCAGATGAGCACCAAAAAAAAAAAAAAAAAAAAAAATAGCCGACCCCAAATAATGGGATCAGACGAGGCTGCTACTTGAGATTGAATTATGACTCTGCCATTTACACTCGAGACTTCATTTTCTACAGCCATAGGCCAATTCATAATTGAGTTTTTATCACTTTATTAATAGAAAGCTTTTATTTAAAATGAATCAAATTAATAATGCATACAATTATACATAATATAACATGATTGTTCAATAAGTGTAAACATGATTTCATATTTTGTCAATAGCCAAAGTGGTGCGTTTTGGAAATACTGTTAAATCAGTGTCTTTGCTCACTTAGGTTTTATTCTGGCTTTTCAGCATCAGCCTTAATCTAGTTCTCTTTTCTGTCTGAAAACAGGGACAAAAGAAAAGGTCAGTGTGCTCTTTTTATTAAAGAATTATTCAGCTCTACTTTCAATTTCAGAGAGGTTTATGCTTTGCTTCACTGTTACAGTACATCTTACATATTGAGTCTTTTATTTCAAGCTTTGGCTGAATTGATTTACAATATGAAGTGTGCATATTGTAACTGAAGCACCTCCTTTGTTTCAGTTGAGGACTTTTTATTATGTATCTGAAAAACTATTATCATATGTAATTTAACTGGCCTTTTTTATTGGGATACTTTGCAGCATGTCTGAAAATGGGAGCTTCAGAAAACAGTTTTTGTGGTATGGTTTTTATGTTTCTTTACATTTTGTGTTATATTTTCTAATAATGCAAGGACTGATTGCAGTATATTATCACAAAGAAACTTGAATCGTTATTCAGTTGACTATTAGTAACTTTGCAACTATGGTGTACAACTTGTACAACTGGTGTACAACAAGGATGCGTTTTACTCACAAGTAGGCATTTTTCTAACCCTTCTTTTAAACTGATAATAATATTGTGAAATAAATGTGTACACTTTACATATGAACACGAAGGAAGCAACAGAAAATGATAAACAGATCATAAGCTTTTGTGTTCCCTCTGCAAAACTACATATTTTTTGTGTGATACAATTAGGATATTTTTTGAGGCATATTTTGGTTACACATATTCTGAAGCACAATAAAACAACTTGAAGGAATCATTCACCCAAAACTGAAAATCCTATCATCATTCACTTTCTTCTTTTTCCACAGTATTGGCTTTTCCTGCTATTAATGTCAATGGTTACAGATTTTCAGCATTCTACAATACATGTTCTTTAATGTTGAACAGAATAAATTAAATTCTAAAGATTTGGAACCACTTTATGGTGAGTAAATAGTGAGTACATTTTAATTTTTGGGTGAACTATCCCTTTAAATGAAATATTTGAATAAGAACACTGATTTAAATTTGAGAACTTTTTCAGATTCCTCCCAGTTATTGATGTTAGTTTGACTCCTGGAGGAAATTTCTCTATTTAACTCTATTTAAACTTAAATGAGTTCAATAGCCAAAGCGGTGCAATAGCCAAAGTACAAGCAATACAACAAGTGTTGTATTGTTTGTACTCTAAATGTGCGCTCTGATGACCTGATGAAGAATTTAATTGATTGCCTTATAATTTAAAATTGAATTATAATTCTTACAATTTTTTCACAAATTTCAACAAAAACAGCTAGGTGACAACCATGAAAGTAAAATGCTTATTAAGCCAGTTACTCATTTGACTTCCCTGCAAAGGTTAGGTGACTTGAAGGCCACCGGAAAGTACTGTTTTGAGAAGCACTTGTGGTTCAGGATTATTGAGCCACTTGTCAATTGCTGTAGTCACCCCATGAGTGAGTTTTTACACTCTGTAGAGCATTGAGCTCCTCTGAAAAATCAAAACTCATTCAGCTGGAAACAGCATCACCTACCCTGTGCTAAAAGTGCAAAGTTCTACAAAGGCAGAGCCTCAAGGTCCAAATGACTTCATCTGCTTGATGAACTGTTGAACTTACAACCTCAAGCAACAGAGAGAGGAATATTCAGAGAAAAGTAGAAAGAGATCTTTATATAAACATCAGTTGAGCAATAGCATACACTACTGTTCAAACGTTTAGTTTATAAAATATATTTTAGGTTATATTATTTATTTGTAAGTAAAATATTGAACATGTCATGATTTTTAGTGCTAAATATATTTTGAGATGCTGACATGAAATTTACCCCGATTTTGATAAAAGCCCCAAAATTCCAAACATACAAATAAAATAGCACAACATATTCTTTTTGAAAAACAAAATAGTTATGTATAATAACAATGTAATGACACAAGGACTACTGAAATGTATTTAATACTTTGTATGAAAGAAATTCACTTGTATGGAGAATAGAGTCACATTCAGCATTGCTCAGGTGTGAGGTTTTCCCCCTAAAAATATTTTATCTCCTAGTTTTTATTTCCTATTGGATTAAATTCAGTTGATTGTCCGGACCATTCTAGCAACTTTATTATTTTTGTTTATTTATTTATTTATTTTTTGTTACTATTTTTTGCTGAAAGCATTGTCTTGCTGAAATATCCATGCTGGTCATCATCTGGGAATATAGGGGTTTGGACTGAATCAGCTGACATTAATTTAGACTGGTTGCTTTCTAAATACTGAGAGATTTCAGCTGCTGTCTGGGTTTTCCATACCTTTTCACTCCTCCCTTGCTTCATGTGTTTAATACTTTTTCCCTGTGTCATTTCATTTTCCTATACATAATTTAATTTATAAACTTATTAGTTTTGTTTTCTCTGTATGCATGGATTGCTTTGGTTGTAACAGACATCTGTTGAAAAGTCAACAGCACCTTTTCAAATATGCTTGAAAAAAAATGGTGATATGTTCAATCCTTTTTTTACCCGCTGTACACTTTTTTCCTCCAATGTATGCTGTGTGTGTGAATTGCCAAAAATGACTTTTCAGCAACCAATAATTCCGCCTTCATTGTCATATGCTCCTGCAGAAATCATTGTAATATGCTCAAGAATCATTTCTTATTATTATGACTTACACAACTCTCCTGTAATGAGATTTTGTGTAATTTCACAATTGCTCATGGAGACGTTTGAAACATTTGCTATTTACATGCACACACATTGCTGTGGAAATGATCAAGTTTTTTGGTGTTCCAGGTAAAGAAAAAAAAAGAAGTGAGGCACTAATGGATAATCATCACATTGGTATAGACATGACTTCAATAAGAATAACAGGTTCCTGTGGTAGGCATGGGAACAGGAACCCTACCAGAAGAAGACATTTTCAACCAGCCATTTGTGCAGCAATCGAGACATCATTTTCCAAATTGCTTATGATTTGAAATTTCTGGATGGAATCAGGATATGAGGACATTGCCCGAGAGGCTGACCCTTTCCAATTAGACAAAGAACATAAAAGGAAGGATGGGAGAGGAAGATAAGTAAGGAAGCAATAAGGGAAGAAGGGGAAAAAAACATCTGGCAGTAAATTACAATTTATAGAAGAAAATTAAATGAAAACCTTTACTGTACAGAAATATTCAGGCCATGTACAATGAATGTGACTAAAAGGTCAAAGCATTTGAGTTGTCAGAGATACTATTTATAGAAAGGACATGAAAACATAGTTTGTTGTAATTGCAATAAGCAGATTCAACAGTAATAACAGCAAAGAGCATATATATATATATATATATTCAACAGTTCTGTCTGGTTCTTGAATCTGATTGGCTGATAGCCGTGCAGTAACATACGGCGACAAGCTGAGGACACTCTACAGTTTGACAAATATTACTGCTGTTGGGCAGCATAAAGTACGTTTGAGGCTTTTTTAGTCGAGAATGTAGTTGTTTAGATTGCAACTGTGCAGTTTATTTATAAGGATAGATATTTTTAAATATTTATAATTTCTGAGAGGCAGCGCGTCGGTGGCCATTAGCCTGCCATACAGAGCAGACCAAAGACGGTTGATGTTGTCTATTCACAAGATGGCGACAGGACCGCATAATAAGCCCATAGAAGATTAAAACAGCGTAATTTCTAACTACAGCTGATCAAATCATTATTAAACTGGTAAGTGATATTCTAAGTCTATCTCTCTCTTTTGAATGTTGTAGTGCTGTATTTATACCATATAATTGTAGTGTATTAAGTGTGAGATGGGCCTCGCATATCAATAATGTGTGTTGTGTTGGCAGAAAGAACGAAGAAATGGTGTGTTTAGCGTTTTTCCTTATCGCAAATACAACAGCAATCTGGTAGTGATCTGGTAGGTTTTTTTGGGGTTAATTATTGTGATATCCCGATTGCAACAGAGAAACACTGTAGACTGTAATAGACTAATACTGTAAGGAGATATCTCTGTAGACGGATGGCATTTCATGTCACGTGTCAAATGTCAGCAAAATCACCTGTTTTGTCATCATTTTAGAGATTACGATAGAGAATCATTCAAACACTACCTCTAAAGTGACGTTGGTGAATCAGTAACGGCTTCTGCTGTTCTGACGTCAGCTGCAGATGTGAAGGAAGAGGAAGCGGAGGAAGAAAGTAGTTCCTAATACAAAAGGGTTTTTGGACTCTCCGTGTTTGATTTTCTTTTTATATACATGATATGTACTGTTGTAACTCAGGGTTATACAAAGAGTGGCCAACACAAAATACATCCCATCCCAAAATACGTCCCATCTCACACTCAATACACTACAATTACTATGGTATAAATACAGCTCTACAGCATACTAAAAAGAGAGAGATTGACTTAGAATGTTACTTACCAGTTTTATAATGATTTGATCAGCTGTAGTTTGAAATAGTTTTTCTCCTTTATGGGCTTATTATGCAGTCTCTGTTGCCATCTTGTGGCGGAACGTCAACCATCTTTGCTCTGCTCAGTATGACATGCTGATGGATGCCGATGCGCTGTATCTCCGAAATTATAAATATTTAAAATAGGCACTATCCTTATAAATAAACTGTATATAGTTGCAATCTAAACAACTACATTCTCGCCTGAAAAAGCCTCAAAAGTACATTATGTTGTCCAACAGCTGCAATATTTGTCAAACTGTAGTGAGTTTATTGATCTGCTGTCACTCTATGGGTATATATATATATATATATATATATATATATATATATATATATATACAACAGTTCTGTCTGGTTCTCGAATCTGATTGGCTGATATATGGCTGTCATATTCTCCGATGAAGCCCCTTTCCGATTGTTTGGGGCATCTGGAAAAAGGCTTGTCCGGAGAAGAAAAGGCGAGTGCTACCATCAGTCCTGTGTCATGTCAACAGTAAAGCATCCTGAGACCATTCATGTGTGGGGTTGCTTCTCATCTAAGGGAGTGGGCTCACTCACAATTTTGCCCAAAAACACAGCCATGAATAAAGAATAGTACCAAAACACCCTCCAACAGCAACTTCTTCCAACAATCCAACAACAGTTTGGTGAAGAACAATGCATTTTCCAGCACGATGGAGCACCGTGCCATAAGACAAAAGTAATATCTAAGTGGCTCGGGGACCAAAACGTTGAAATCTTGAGTCCATGGCCTGGAAATTCCCCAGATCTTAATCTCATTGAGAACTTGTGGTCAATCCTCAAGAGGCGGGTGGACAAACAAAAACCCACTAATTCTATTCCAATTCAAGAAGTGATTATGAAACAATGGGTTGCTATAAGTCAGGATTTGGCCCAGAAGTTGATTGAGAGCATGCCCAGTCGAATTGCAGAGGTCCTGAAAAAGAAGGGCCAACACTGCAAATACTGACTCTTTGCATAAATGTCATGTAATTGTCGATAAAAGCCTTTGAAACATATGAAGTGCTTGTAATTATATTTCAGTACATCACAGAAACAACTAAAACAAAGATCTAAAAGCAGCTTAGCAGCAAACTTTGTGAAAACTAATATTTGTGTCATACTCAAAACTTTTGGCAATAAACAATTATGTGCAGAGTTCACCTTTCTCTAACTTTGGTATAACATTGATCCTACTTTGCACTGCTATACAGTAAGATCAGCATGACCTCTCAACATCACAGTTTTTTTTTTTTTTTGTCAGTGGACAAGAGTTCATAGCAGGATGCTCTTGGTGTTGGGAAACTACTGTTGTAGAATTATAAAAAAACCCAGAACAGAACATTTGTGCTTTAGGAAGCTTTTAATTCATCTGAATAAATCAGTTTTTGAAGAGAACATTTAAATTAACGATTGATTCAGAAATAGTGAATCAGCAGTTTAAAAAAAATCATTTGAATCAGTGAATCACTTATTACAGTTTTTGAAATTACAGCCTTGTTTTTTCAAAACTCTGCACAAAACACACACACCTAAATGCCATGCACATTGTGTAAAATCAAACACTAAAAGTATTTTTTTGTATTAACTCAACACACAGTGTAGTAACAACACACAAACATACAATAGCCACTTAAACTACACACGCAATCAATTTAAAACATACATTTATGTACAGAATCACACTGTATATAGAGTATGTATGCATATTCAGTTTGTATTTTTACTATAAACTGAAATAGGGTGAATTTATTAAGTATCAAGTATATCAAGTATTTTAATTGTATTTTACTGAGTGGTCAACAGTAACAGAAGACAAAACAAGTACATTATGTTCTCATCCCCCTCTAAAAATAATTCATTTTAGAAAATGGTTTTAAACTGGGTGTTACATTTTACTTTTAAAGTCCAAGCATTTTGGAGGAAAATAAAAGAAACACACGTATTTCACATCACTTACTGAAATTTTGTTCTCATATTTAGTTTTCATGATGCCAAAACAGCTAGTATCAAGTTCCCCTCAGCTTTTGCAAAATCACAGACAAATGCCTGAAATCAGAAACAAATCTGTGCTCATTAACATGAGTGACAATCACGCAGCATGAATTATCAAAAAGACACAATCTGAGAGAATCACAGACACCAGACCCCTGTGAAATTCTGGCATGTTAAATATTTGGACCTATTAGTGTTTCAAAAACACTAATAGGTCTTGCGTGAAACGCTTGCGTGAAATGAGTTCTGACCAAAAAATACATCACAGCAGCAACTGAATGCTAGCTCAGACAGTAGTGCAGTTTGTAAACAATGGTGATCTGATGACTTCATGCAGTGAACTCGGCATAAGGCACTAGCACAAAAAAAAACACTGAATATTTAGTTTGATGTTAATTTATTTATTTATTTACTTTTTGAAAATCCACTTTATACATAGCTAATATAAGTGTAATAATTATAGCTAATTATAGGCCTATTTCAAATCTTCCATTTATGTCTAAAATACTAGAAAAAGTTGTTTCTGCCCAATCTGCCCTGCAGATGAACAATGTTTTTGAAGTGTTTCAGTCAGGTTTCAGGCCTCATCACAGTACAAAAACCGCATTAGTGAAAATAACCAACAATTTACTCTTAGCTGCTGACCAAGGGTGCATCTCGTTATTAGTTTTACTTGATCTCAGTTCTGCATTTGACACCATCGACCACAATATCCTCATAGATTGCTTAAATTCTACAGGCGTCCAAGGACAGGCTCTACAATGGTTTAAGTCATACTTAACTGACTGTTACCAGTTTGTGAATATAAAGGGACAGCTTTCACAGGTCAGGCCAGTATAGTATGGGGTGCCTCAAGGATCAGTTTTAGGCCCTTTGCTGTTCACAATATACATGCTAGCCCTGGGAGACATTATAAGAAGACACGGGATCAGCTTTCACTGCTAT
>CAIGQV010018257.1:2153132-2170311 GCA_903798115.1 Danio jaintianensis | reverse complement strand
TCGGATCACGAGTCCAACACTCTAACCACCAGGCCACGACTGGCCACGACTTGTCCTTACGTGTTCCATGCACTTGCTATAGTAATACAAGTAAATGGCCCATGGTTACATGCAACTAACTCTAAACCTAATGCTCATCCTAACATCCTAAACCTAACCATACATGCAGTTAAACTAAAATAAGTAAAACCACTCTATACCTAAATGTATAGTTACACTGTAACAAGGATAACCATAAAATAAAGTGTAACCCAAACTGACTAAACATAATTGTTCAGATTTCACAATGCAAGATCAGTGGGAGAGGAAAGTTCAAGAGTGTGTAAATCATAGGTCTCAAAATCATTTCCTGGAAGGCCGCAGCTCTGCACAGTTTTGCTCCAACCCTAATCAAACACAGCTGATCTAGTAGTGTCTAGTAGTTTTGAACACCCTAATTAGTTTGATCAGTTGTGTTTAATTAGGGTTGGAGCAAAACTGTGCAGGGCTGCGGCCCTCCAGGAATCGAGTTTGAGACCTATGGTGTAAATGATTGGCTCACTCAATTGTAATGTGCAAATAGTGTAAGCAGTGCAACTTTTGTTGTTGTTGTTGTTGTTGTTCTTCAACACTTGATAAAAGGTTGACTTGACAAAAGGTACTTACAAGTAGGTTAGACATGTCAAGACGTTACTGCACAAAACTGGAAAATGTGGACATTTTATATAGAACAGTAAACAGTATACAAGATAAATAAGTCTATTAAATAAAAGTATAATATTGAAACATGCAAACAATACTAACCCAAAGCAAAGTCCGACGCGGGAGGGTGGTTGCATCATGACTCAAACTGGATTGTTTCTTCTTTTTTAAAGTACATACACATACAGTAAATAACAAGTCATGGATAAACATGTAGTAACTGCATAAAAGGGGTGGCATGCTGTTTGTGACAAATGGATAAAACAGATATGGTACAGTCTGGAAAGGACCTCATCTGTCAGCTTTAGATGGCTCAGCTGGTCCAGGGGCCAAGGACCCTTCTCTAAAACTACACTTCAGTCGAGAGCTTGGCATCTGGACAGAAATATAGCATGGACAAGGCAGTAGTTCATCCCTGACACACTTATGACAGTAACACTTTACATAAAGGGGATGTTCATAAGACATCTTTGAAATCATAATGTGACACATGTCATGAATATGAAGGGTATTTTATGCATGCTTGTGACAACTGTCATTAAGTGTCATTTGCTCAGTTATGTAATTTTAAATGTAAAGATGACATTTTTTGATATGTCTTTATGACAACTTTATTACTTTGTCATGACAATTTGACATTACCAAAACAACTTAACTTGTCATAAACAAACACATTGTCATGAGACCATTAGAATTTTTATTAGTATTTTTCTGATCACTTCTTTCAGTAAACATAATTAATTAATTTGTCATTAAAATGTATCAGTAAACGTGTCAATATCCTGTCAATTATATAACAGCATCATTAATGATATTTTAATGACAAATTCAATTTGTACCACTTTTGAGGTCAATAAAAATATTAATGATTATGTTATAAAATTAAATGCACAATTATAATGGCCTTATGATAATTCTGTTTATGACAGATTTATGACAGGTCATGTTGTCTCGACAATGTCAAGCTGTCATGACAAAAACAAAGATGTTTTTGATGTATTTGTTTAGCCCAAGTTGTAACAAAAACATCTCAAACAATTTCACCTCTGCATAAAATGACACAACTGAGCAAATGACACCAAATACGCAATTTACAATTTACAAATACGTAAATTACTTTTAAAAATTTGTACTTTTACTTTCCCTTGAATACATATTTAGTGCTGTATCTGTACTTTTACTCCACTATTTTCCTTCAACCTGCAGTCACTACTTTATTTTTTCTTGTCTATGGGGATTGGCTAAAGTAGAAAAAAGTCTTGGGATTCCAGTCCAATCAAATAATAATAATTTTGCATCATAAAGAACAATTTCAAGACATGTTTGGAATCTGAAATGTCCAAAATCTTTACACGCAATCACCCTGAGACTGTTTAGACTGCATGCCACTGATGAGAAGATGACGGATGCCTGCTGTATGATGGCTGAAATCGTCAAATGGCCTTAAACAATCACTAAATGCACTACAGAACTTTACGTTTTCACGCACATGCACAAACTGCGTGTAAACGCATCAGCCTTTCACAATGTAATACTTACTATTCTTGAGTACTTTTAAAAGGGCTACTTTACTCATGCTTTGAGTAATATTTACAACAGATACTTTTACTCTACTTGCACTACATTTTTGGGCAAGTATCAATACTTTTACTTGAGTATGAACTTTCAGTACTCTTTCCACCACTGAATGGCACTTAATGACAGTTGTCATAAGCATTTGTAAAATCTCATTTATATGACATTTGTCATGTCATGATTATAAAGGTTTCATGACAGTCTTATGAACACCCACTTTAAGTGATACGACTACAACAAAAATAGATAAATAAAAACAAAAATGATATAATCAAGAATTTCTGACAACCTAGCCTTTATGTTACTTATTAAGTTAATCGCGTTTAAGTTACACAAGATTCAACCTCATATTCAGTGTAGGAAATAATTATGAAATAAGTGTTGAAATGACTTATGCGCATATATCAAATTATTCTTGTAAATAGACACTTTACATGTGCCATTTACCTGCAGAGTATTTATTACAGAGATAACATATTTTAAAAGATTCATTTTTTTTTTTTTTTTTTTCTTTGGACACAAAGTGCACTTCTTTTTCACAAGTGTCTAAAAGCCACTTTCAAAGTTATCTAACAAGAGTAGTTGCAACTTGCAGTTCTGTAATGACTTCAGGAGACCATCATGACCAGAGTGAACCAGACGGGGTAAGCCAGTTTATTTCATCAGTCCATCTCACCAAAGAATATTGGTTGGTCTCCTCTCCCCTTAAACTAAACAAAAGACCCCAGAGGCTGTTGGAAATGTGTCCTTACTTCAGTCTGAATGGGCCCCCTTCACACCATTCCAAACGAATCATGGTCATTCAACCGAGACCACAGAGCCTCTACAGCTGCTTTCTGGTCTTTTTTTTTTTTTTTTTTTTTACCATGAACTCTCAGGTGCACTTGAGTTGAGAGAGTGTCCTTTCTCTTTTTTTTTTCAAAATGATGCCACCTAGAAAGAATATACAAGCTGAAACTTACCACCAAATTACAGCCTTTCAGCAACAATCAAACACATTCCTGAGAAGTGTGCCATATTTTAGGGAGTTTGTTCATTTAAAAAAGTTTATTTTAATGAACAGTTTTAGAAAGTGATTCAACAATTTAATTGAATCATTGCTTAAGTTGTGTTCCTGAAACTTTATGCATCACATTTTGGCACATATTTATACTTGCTATGGACCCTTTTCACAAGACGTGATGACGCGTTTAATGGTCACAGCTTCTTAATTCCCTGAAAGTTTTATAATATTTAGATTTTTTTGTAAAAATGTGTACACTGTAAAAAATGTTGAGTTCCACACAATTCCTTCATGTTTTCCCAACACAAATCGATAAGGTTAACTTAATTGTTTGTACAAATTTAAGTGGATTGAACATAAAACAATTAAGTTATCCCAAAAAAACTCAAGAATTGTGTTGACTCAGCAATAGTTTGAACAATCAGCAAAAATATATATTTTTTGAGTGTACATTTATAAAGCTATGCTATGTATTATATGATCTTTGCATCAAATTACAAAAGTAATAATATAATTATCACATTAATGTTCCTAATGCAGCGTCTATGTGCAGGACAGTAAATTTGACATTGTTCTTTTTTCAGGCTGCCGTTATGAGTCGCACAAAAATTTTTTGAAAGTCATGTAAACACTACTGTGGAGTTTTCCTTTTATTATTTGAGCAAATAGGTAAAAATAAATAAATCTGTAAAAATCTATAAAAATCACCCAGCAATGACGACTTCTACGGCTGAGAAACACGGAAATGTGACAAAGGCCCATTAAGGGCTCATTTGCATTGAATGCATCTTTGCTTCTAAAAATGCTTGACGTGACATTGCGGAATGGGTTTAAAAAATGTGTGACACAATATTATGAATGTGATGTAATAATGACAGTAATGGACCCATTAGAAATAGGAAAACAATATGTTATGATAGACACTTAAAGATACAACACAAACCTCAGGATATCTGGACAAAGACACAATGAGCGCCTCCTCTGCCATGATATAACGATACATAAAACAGTTGTCATGCCAACTTTCTACTACAAACAGAAGCTCGCAACAGTTGCCCCACCTCTGAAATCTTCTGATTGGTCCATTGCTTTTGGACCTGACAGTAGCTGTGTCTCATTTCAGAGGATGCATTTGAAGGGCACTGCATCATTGTGGCCCGACGAAGATTGTCTCGTTTCAAAAAATTTTTAACGGTTCTTCAAATGCAGCCTCAAAATGCATCCTTCATTTCCCAGTAATGAAGGATACAACCAGTGGATCCTTTGCAGCCTCTAACATCCCAAGAATCATTGCGCACTGATAACAGCAGGACTTTTTAAAAGGAAACTTCTGATTACAGTTTCAAATGGACATCTAAATAAAATGTCTTACTAAAAAGTGTTTTTAATTGCGCGCCACTTCAAAAGGCACGATGTGTGAGCATAACGGTCAAACACATCCGTCCAGTAAAACAATAGAAAAGTATAGCGTGTTGAAGAGGATAAATGGATTCTCTGTGAATGGCCCCTGAAAGATTGTGTGAAACTGGATTACATTCATTCATTCATTCATTTTATTTTCGGCTTAGTCCCTTTATTAATCTGGGGTTGCCACAGCGGAATGAACCGCCAACTTTTCCAGCATATGTTTTACGCAGCGGATGCCCTTCCAGCCGCAACCCATCACTGGGAAACACCCATACAGTCTCATTCACACACACACACTACGGACAATTTAGCTTACCCAATTCACCTACAGCACATGTCTTTGGACTTGTCGGGGAAACCAGAGCACCCGGAGGAAACCCACGCCAACACGGGGAGAACATGCAAACTCCACACAGAAATGCCAACTGACCCAGCCGAGGCTTGAACCAGCAACCTTCTAGCTGTGAGGCGACAGCGCTACCCACTGTGCCACCGCGCCGCCCTGAGTGGATTACACTAAATATATAAATATTTGTAAATGGGGTATAAAACATTTGAGATTCCAGACATAATTGCAAATGCAATTAATTGGATAGTTTTTGTATTGTTAATGCTCTAAGCATCACAAAATATGAGGGATCAGTCTTGACGCAAGAAATGAATTTAAACTAATTTGTAACAGTCACCAGGCAGACCAAAGTGCATTACAGAAGGGCAAGTTTGTCAGACAATCTAGGAAAAACAGTAAAAAAAATTTAAGAAGAAAAAAAAAGATTTCTAAAGAAATGTAAATGTGTATTGTATGTTAATACCAGATGCAAACAGTAATGCTTTTCGGCTGACCACTTGTTTTCAGATCACTGAAAATGTGTGCTCATTCCTTTTCATATTTGGCAGTGAAATAAGCATATTACAAACTGTTGTTTAAAATAACTTTATGAATATTCACACATGTAGTTTGAAGTTAGATGGAGTAAGCTTATTTTTAACTTGAAAGTGTGAGGCGGAGAATGTACAAACACATTCTGTGTGTAATTATGATCTGTGATGATGCACACTGCCATTTGTTAACACATTATTTTAATTTATGACATAATTATAAACACTGATTTGAAGTACAAATTAGTTTTACTGTTTACTCTCTCTCTCTAGATAGATAGTGTCACGGTGCGCTCACTCACAAAGGCACAGGAATTCTCAAACACGTAGATTTACTTACAACACAGTCACTGGAAGATGGAGACAATGGAACATTCACAATACAATACCGGACAAAGGAGGAACTAAACTAAGGGGTATATATACACACATGGGCTGATGACACACGTGAAACTAATGAACAGAAAAACGGCTGGAAACGGAACAAAAGGAGCACATGATCACAACATAGAACAGACACCTGACATTACCCCCCCCCCCCCCCCCTTTGAAGGCACATCCTCGCGCATTCAACATAACGTAATAAGGGAGGGTGGGAGGAGGAGTGGCTGCCGACTCCAGGGGGCCGACTGAGGGAGACGCCGCTGATGGCGGTGGAGCCCAAGGAGGAGACGGAGAGCCGTAGGATGAAGGTGACGGCGAGGTCCCGGAGGGCCGGGGTGAAGCAGACGGAGCTGGTTGACTGGCTGCAGTCATTGGTGTGAGTAGAGGTGGAGAGGGTGGGAAGTCACTCAAGACTCTGGAGCTTGGGGCAGGAACTAAAAAAAACTGTGTGGAAACAGTTGACGCGGAGATACATCTTTGCTGTATGGAAACAGTGGAAGGGGCTTGACTTTGCTCCAGAAGTCGGTGAGCAACTTCCCAGTGTCCAGCGGTTGCTCATCTGCAAAGGGGGGGTGGGCGGGACTCTTGCATGATCCGCCGAGGTCCGCCAGGACTCCCCCTTTCGGCGATGTTGCCGGCTCACGTACCTGGTCAGACCGTCTGTTGAGCTCCTCCTCCTAGGTGTAACTCCGCTCTGTCGCTCTAGATGGCGATGGCTCGTACACCGCGGGTGGCTCTCCGTCTGCAGTGGGCTCTGGCAAGCGCTCCCTGCAGGTGGGTGGTGTTTGGCTGGTCACTGGGTTGGGAGTGGTGCTGGCGAGCTCTTCCTCCACACAGACGGAGAATGTTGCTCCATTCCTCGCCAGTGTCCAATCCACACGGCGATATTGCCCCGAGGACCATCTTCGGACGACCGTGCTCTGCAAGCGGTGTTAGAGCTGGTGTTGCAGAACACGCAGAGCACGTCGTCTGGAAAGCTGGTGATATTCGCTACAAACAAATACCGTCTTGTATGGTCCTCGAGGCTGCTTTCCCCCTGCTCCAGCAGGAGGGGATGAAATTCGGGGCTGTAGATGGGGTCCATGGGAACACGGGGGAGAGGAAAAGAAAACACTGGGGCAAAAAAGACTAAAAAGAAAAACGGGGGAAAATACGCCGCAAACTGTTTTTGGTCCGGTATTCTGTCACGGTGCGCTCACTCACAAAGGCACAGGATAACAGCGATTCTCAAAAACACATTGATTAATTTACAACACACTCACTGGAAGATGGAGACACAGGAACATTCACAATACAATACCAGACCAAAGGAGGAACTAAACTAAGGGGTATATATACACACATGGGCTGATGACACACAGGTGAAACTAATGAACAGAAAAACGGCGGGAAACGAAACAAAGGAGCACATGATCACAACATAGAACAGACACCTGACAGATGGATGGATGGATGGATGGATGGATGGATGGACGGACGGACGGACGGACAGACAGACAGATATACAGATAGATAGATAGATAGATAGATAGATAGATAGATAGATAGATAGATAGATAGATAGATAGATAGATAGATAGATAGATAGATAGATAGATAGACCCATTACTAATTTCTTTTCTTTTTTTCATTTTGAAGTGAAGGTTTTTGTTATTAAGGGAAAACAAAATACAAAACTACATAGCCCTGTGTGAAAACATGTTTGCCTCTAAACCTAATAACTGATTAGTGCACCATTAGCAGCAACAACTGCAATGAAGCATTTTTTATAACTTGCAATGTTTGTTACAGTGCTGTGGAGGAATTTTGACCCTCTTTGCAGAATTGTTGTAATTCAGTAACATTCAGTAACAGCTTATTGAGCATTACCACCTTTTTAAGGTCATACCACACAGCATCTCAGTTGGATTCAGATAAGGACTTTGACTAGGCCACTCCCAAGTCTTCATTTTGTTTTTCTTCAGCCATTCAGAAGTGAACTCAGAAGTGAACTTCAGCTTGAGGACACTAAGAGATGGCTAGACATTTACTTCAGGATATTTTGGTACACAGCAAAAATCTATGGTTCCATTTATCACAGCATATTTTCCAGGTTCTGAAGCAGCAAAACAGCCTTCACAAAACCATCTCACTACCTCCACCATATTTTACTATTGGTATGATGTACTTTTTCTGAATTGTGGTGTTACACCGCAAACCTTCCAAAAGTTTTTGACTTTAATGATTAATTATGAGATGCAATTTTTAAGTACAAGCATTTTTATTTTAAATTCCATGTTTCCACAGGAAAAAAAATAAACATAATGCTGGACAGTCGACATTCCATTGTACTTCTTAGTCTCAACATGATGTGCTAATAAATTGCACCCATTTATAGCATACAGGTGAGAATTCATCACTTTCATATGGATGTCAAAGGTGGTAATTATGGTGATTCAGTCTAATGCATGTTCACAGCCTCACTGCTTATCCAGAGAGCATCATCTTGTGCATTGTGTATACGGTAAATGAATGCAGTAACTGCTGAGTGTTGCAGTGTTGAGTAATAATTCCTTTGTTTGTTAGTCATTCTGCTCCTTACAAACCTGTTATCATAGATACACTTTTATGTAGCTGTTGTAAAGTTTACATAAAGTGTAAACATTACACTTTAGAGGACAAACATTCTCCTTGACAACATCTTCCTCGAACAATACATTTCAATACATTAACTAAACAAAGAAAGGCACTGAACACAGCTTTCTATCTCTCTCTTTTTTTTGTATCTACTGTTGGCCTTAAACAAACTGTAACTTTACAAACAGTAACTTTCTCAGTTGGTTGTACCAACTTACAGTTTGGTGGCATCATAATGATAAAATTCCATACGGATGAATCAATTAAGGATTCAAATAAAATAAACCTTTTTGTTTTTGAAACATGTCACATTCTAATGAATGATGTAGCACTTGTAGCACTTGTAATGAAACATGTAGCACTATAATACATTTTACAGTTCCTTATTCCTAAAAAATATAATTATTAATTTAGAGTTTTAAATTAGTCTTTTGCTGCTGAATAATGATGACAGTGAGCTGTTAATTTAAAATGTTTAAAGAAAATTCTTCCACAATTGTTTACTTTCACTGAAGACTCAGACAGTCGACTGTGATTAAAAGGTAGTTTATTGTTGTTTTACAACCCCAAATCAGAAAAAGTTGGGACAGTATGCAAAAGATTAAAAAAAACTAAACAATAAAGACAAAGAGCAACACATTAAATAATGTTTGTTGTATTGTTTGCAATGAAATACAAGTCAAAGTAAATTTAGAAATCACTACTTTCTTTTTTATTTGCGTTTTCCATACTGTCCCAACTTTTTCTGATTTGGGGTTGTACTGTACATGCACATGCATTCAGCCTATATGTTGCTGTGCAGTAATGTTAAAGGTGCAGTATGTAGGATTGACTTAGTGGTAGAACTATGTATTGCAGTCCAAATAATTTTTTTTTATTTTTTTTTGTGCTAAACTGAATTATAGCACATTTTCAGTTTAGTAGCAACCAAAACTTGTCAATGTGTAATAATAATTCTTGCAATTCTGCAGTTTCCACGATGACAGTATGCTTGGCCCGGCTGACATCTATATGGAGACAAGCTCTTTGTCCAACTGGTGTGTAGTTGACACAGGTTGTCGGTTATAGAATTATACTAATTACTGCCAGTAATAGCTGGCTAGATGGAAGAGCGCAAGTAAATATAAGTAAATATCAGTAAAGGAGGAAGATGTATTTCAAAGCTCGTTTTGTCTGGAAAAAAAATCTACTGTGTTTAAAGGTCAGAAAAAAACGCCTTTAACAGGACTGCTGTATGAACATATTACATTTGAAATATCTTAAAGACATATTGAAAATATATATGAGCCAGTGCTCTTTATATAGCCTATGTCTTCCTGTAAAGACAAACTTCAAATATATGCTATCTGGAAACATGCCAAAATATACTAGCAATGTGTTAAAACGATTTTGTTTGGGTATTATTTACTAACAACATGCTAAACATGCTAGCTACATTCTAATATTTGCTAACAAAATTCTATAAACATATCAAAAGATGCTACAAACATGATAAAAATGTATCCACCTTAATGGAAAATTGTGTTATTAGTGTGTTAAAACATATATCAAAATTATTAATTCATTTAAATTATTGAAAATACATTTGAAGGGTTCTACTGTGGCTTTTGTTTTGTGTTTTGAGACATACTCCATTAGTATCTATTGGTTTTAGAATGCCACCAAATAATCATAGACCCAAAGGGACCATTAGAGTCTACATTAAAACCAATAGAAATTATGTGAGGGTTTATTTATTTATTTTCTGTTTTATTTTCCCCCACAGGATATGAGTCTGTCAATATATCTAACAACTCACATGAACAAATAACATAAGCATATATCATTCTGTAAGTCTTATTGTTTAGTCTAATCTGTTGATATACAATTTTAGACAATCTCAGTGCAGAATTCATTTAGGATTTAATTAGTAACTGAACCACTGGGAAGAAAAAAAAATATATATCAGTGTATTTTCAAAGCAGTAACTTCTCTAAATTTATGTGAATATACTAATCCCCAGTATTATGGTAATCCTCTGGCTGCATTAATGGTTTTAGAGGCATTATTCAATTACAGCCTTCGCTCATTATAGCCACCATAAAATTGCATTCAGAGCAGCTAAAACAACTGAGCACTGTCTCTAATGCAGGATGAAGATGAACAATAGCAAGCAATAAGCAGAGGGGGTTTTCTGTACACTATAAATTACTCTGCATTTTGTCTGGTAGATGGTTTAATAGCAGCATCAGTAGCAAATGGAAACCTTTTACGGGGTGGGGCATCACACTTCAGCATATATCGAATATTGGTTCTCTTTATTATGATTTGTTCTGAGAATCAGAGACATGACCTCTTTCTTATTATGAATCCCAAAGACCCCATAAGAGTTTTAGCACTTAATTCCAGATTCCAGCTGAATGCCTGAGGAGGACTTTGAAAACGTAATAAGAATCAGTCCGACCAAGAAGCTATTTAACCTTTAGGTTAATTATCACCTATGAAGCACTATGGGAAAGAAACGGATGCCCATGTTCCTCTGCATATGGGGTCGCACAGCATGTGAGATTTTGGAGGAGGAATAAAAATTCTGCATGACATTCTGCATGCGAAATTTTCTATAAAAGAAACAGAAGAGAGAATTAAGCTAGAATCAAAGAGGCCTTCTTCTGATGTCTAACAAATACTGATCTATCTATCTATCTATCTATCTATCTATCTATCTATCTATCTATCTATCTATCTATCTATCTATCTATCTATCTATCTATCTATAAAGCCTAAGAAATCAGTTAGCAATAGGCATAAATATGTTACACGCTAAACATTCTTCAAATATCAAAGAGTTATCCTCAGTTCTACTCAAACATTTATTTATTTTTTATACGTTTTTGCACCTTTATTACATTCTTTGTAATATATTTGAATATTGCATGGAAAGACCTTGGATAGAAAAATTCTTATGGCATTTGTTGAGTTTAAAATAGCCAATAATCAATATATTCATCCATCTGTCACTGGTGAAGCCTAAGTAATATGTCAGCAACATTCTGTAACATGCAACCGTGCCTTAAAACATGCTCGAAAATGTCAGCAATGTTCATTGAAAATAATTTTTGCTGTTTTCACAGTATATACGTTTCTTGCTGTATAAGCCACACACATTGTTACTGTGCATGTTGTTTTCAAAGTAAGTTACTGTCAATTTGACACAAACATTTACAGTGTTTGCAAAAATGCATCAAAACATGATAGCAACATGCAAACAATGCAATAAATGTATTACAGCATACCACAAACATGATTTGAAGTCTAAAAAATGATGATTGATTTTCATCTTTTTTTTTTGCACATTCATATCTTCACATTTTCTATATATTTGAGTAATAAAGGGGGAAATGGCCTCATACGGAACACTTAAGTAATTTGCTAAGGTAATAAGGACTGAGTTTGCTATATGTATGACACTTATATAATTGGCCTAGAGAGTGAAATCTCAATAAGTGCTATGTAAAAGCTTCATTTGATCAAGGTTATTACTTTAACATCAAGACAGCTTCTTAGACGAACATCTAATGAATAACTGTAACATGAAAACCTGACGGTTCGGGAAATGCGAGCTGAAGATGAATATTGCCTAAGCTTGCTCTTAATTACTGAGTGGAAACTAATACGATTAAGTATCCAGAGGGCAGTGTTCTACATAAATTACCATTAGATATAACACTTAGTCTAACACCACCAGGAAAATTAGATTTTGAGGTAAAATGCCCTGTTACTGTCACGAGTATGAATTGACTTACCGATCTGTGTTGTCTTCCGGTGAATGAAGCACGTGGGCTTTGTTGTGACAGTTGGCCATGTGCTCCCTGCCCGCGTGCTCATCTCCTCCGTCTTGTGTTCAATTTGTAATTAATTACCGTTTCCCACTTTCACCTGTCATTCCCTGTTTACTTCCTCTATTTAAGCCATCCTCGTCTCGTCTCTTGTCTTGTGTCAGTCCGTTTTGGTGTGCATGTGAGTTACGTGTGTCTCAATCCAGTCTTGCTATAACTTGTCTTGTCCTGTTTTCCTAGACTCCATCGACTGTTGTTTTGGTTTTTTTTGTTGTTACTTAGTTCCTCGATCTGGTCATCCCTCATGCTACGGTCTGCTCCGCCTGTTCAAGCTCTTCTGTGCCATCTCTGTTCCGGACGTAAACATCTACCGAAGCCCGTACGCCTCTTCCTCTGTGGTTGAGTCCGGGTGCGCCGCACGCTCCACCGGCGGCCGTGTCCGGAACTGCGCTATATATCTTTTGAGCTGCTTATGTGAATCTGTTTGAATTGCCCAATTAGGGAAGAATTTTGTTGAATTTTGAGAAGAATAAACCCTTTGCACCTGCATTTGAATCTGTGATTTTTACCCTGACAGTTACAGAAAAATAGGCTTCATTATTATAATGTTCTTGTTTGGTTAAAGAACCAAATCTTTTTTTTTTTTATTACACTTTATTAGTAAAACTTTATTAACTATCCTTTTAACTACTAAGTAATAATAATTGCATGTACTATATGGTTTAAGATATGAGTTAGGTTTGAGGTTAGTGGCAAGTAATGACTATGTAAATAATTGTAATTACTATAGTATGTACTTAGAATGTGTAACAAAGACTCCTTAAAATAAAGTTTTATTAGTGTGACGCGATTGGTCATGAGACACAGAGGGAGCAATAGCATTTGATAACCAATGTATGGCAAATGGAGACAATGAACGTGTCTATTCCTTCCAGAAATAACTTGTGCTGCCTTGGAAGACTTGAGGCCTTATAATATCACTGGCACAATGCAACACTTGACACAAGTGTTTTTTGCTAGTTTCAGCCCAGCGCAGGTATTATTTTCATGTTCTACACTACTTTGTTAAAATAGTAAATGCATTTGATTTCATGGGCGTGCTGGTCTGAAAAGGAGGTGTGTTAAGATTAATTGATGCTTTGTTGTTATATTAAGGCAACTAAAATACACAGCGACATTGACCAACTAAAAGCAGGTCTAAAGTCTTTTTTGTTAGTTTGTTTGTTTCTTGGTTTCTTAAAGAGCACATTAGTGAAAAGCATCCAAAATGTGCATACAAGTTGCTTATTACACACATATGGATATACAGTAGCACACACATTTCTTTACATATGAAAAAATTAATCGATTAAAATGTAAAATATTATTGTCTACAATAATTTAAAAATGCTCCAATGCCTCCTCGACCTCATGGGACTTTGATGGAATCCAGCTCTGAAGTAACCAGTTTATTCATTAGCAAAAATAGCGTCATGACGCAACCGCACCTCACTCTTAAAGCGAATGGGAAATGAGACTTTAATTGGATTAATGAACGTTATGCCCTAAACACACCCATCACTTATTAAAAGAATAATGACAACCCTTTAAGACCATGACTCTTTTTCTGTCCTTAAAATAGAAAAAGTGATTTGGACCCTCTGAGTATTCATATTCCATTCAATCACATAATTCCTATTTTGTTTGTATCAGCACAGACTGTAATTTCAAATTTGTCTAACATAAGAATCAATAGCAGGATAGCATCATATCCATTTTATTCCTCCATGGTGTGGAGAATTCTTCACCTGGAGCTTTGCTGGTGCCAATGGCCAAACTAAAGGGCAAGCACCCTGTTGTGGGATCATTCCACTGCCACTGCGATCCATCAGTCAACACAAGAGCAATGGCCACATCGAGATTCATCACATCAAATCGGGCCCCCAGTGCTCCACACCCGACTGTAACCTCTTTAATATTCAGAAAATGAGCAGTCTCAGCTATCGCATACTGACAGACACATGCTGCAAGCAGTCAAAAAAGTTTAATCTCATTATAGACTAGCATGGATGAGTCAAACCGCCTGGCTTCAGATGCACGGAGGGGCCCTTCAGATATGAGTTCATCTGCTCTACGAGTTCTGGATGCTGTGAAGTGCAGCCACTTCAGATCTGGCCATACCTTCAGCCTCAAGGTATCCTCTAGAGGTCATGGGACTTAGGGAGCTAATGTCAAAGACGGGAACGTGATGTATTTGTCAGAGCGCCTGAAGTTAATGGGAAGTCCTGATTCTTTTCTCATGTACATGGAAGGTCAAACTGCTTTGATGGAACTTAAAGGGATAGCACACCCAAAAATGAAAATGCTGTCATTGTTTACTCACACTTTACTTGTTACAAACCTTTGGAAGTTTCTTTCTTCTGTTACACAGAAAAAAACCCATTTTGAAATATGTTGAAAACCTATAACTATTGACACACATAGTTTTTGTTTTGCCTACTATGGAAGACAATGATTACAGGTTTTCAGATTTCTTCAAAATAACTTTTGTGTTCATCAGAAAAAAGAAACTCATTGTGGTTTGGAACCACTTGAGGGAGAGTATAATAAAAATATGCATGTTTTTGTCTTGGAACTCTGCTATGCAAACCATTTTTGCCCATTTTCTTTCTTATGGTGGAGTCATGAACACTTACCTTAACTGAGGCAAGTGAGGCCTGCAGTTCTGTGGATGTTGTTGTGGGGTTTTTTGTGACTCTTGGGGTAATTTCGATTGGTCAACTACTCCTGGGAAGGTTATCCATTGTTCCATGTTTTTTGCCATTTGTAGATAATGGCTCTCACTGTGGTTCGCTGCAGCCCCAAAGTTTAGAAATGGCTTTACAACATTTTCCAGACTGGTAGATCTCAATTATTTTCTTTCTCATTTGTTTTTTAATTTCCTTGGACCTGGGCATGATGTCTTGCTTTTGGTGATCTTTTGGTCTGCGTTTCTTTATCAGGCATTTGTGGCAGTAATCAGGCCTGGGTGTGGCTAGAGAAATTTAACTCAGTGTGATAAACCTGAGTTAATTTTGTTTTAACAGGGGGGCAAACACTTTCATTTTCACTATGTAGTTTTGGATTTTCCTTTCCCTTAATAATAAAAAAAACTAATTAAATTGTGACAAACATGCAAAAAAAATCATAAATCAGTTAGGGGAAAACACTTTCACACCACTCTGTGTGTGTGTGTGCGTGCGTGCGTGCGTGCGTGCGTGCGTGCGTGCATGTGTGTGTGTGTCTGTGTGTGTGCTGTATAAATATAAGCAGTTTCAATTAAAATAACTAGAATGAGGTTATATGAATAAGGGGTGCATTTACAATACAGTGATGCAATAAACATGTTTTGTTTTGTCTTTTTCACTTTGTGTTTGTGAAAAAAATAAATAGCATTAAAGTGATCACTGTTCACAAAAACACACAAAATAGTTTAAAGTACTGAAGTCTTTATGTCAGGACTCAGGGGCAAATCTCCCGGGGTGGCAAGTTCTAACTTGATAAAAAGTATTATTGCCATCCCATCTGTCACCTCAGTAAAAACAGAACAGTGTATCAAGTAAATCAGTTTCGTAAACCGGTTTTCATTGTAACAACATAAAAAATACCATATACCTTTAAATAATAAAAATAAATCTTGTCTATTAAAGCATAGTCCACACAAACAAACACAAATAAACGGCTTTGTTTTATTGAATCATGCAACATTTAGTCCTCCATGTTGCTATATATAGTCATTATAAGCATTGCATTGTTGGACCTGTTTTTTATACTAATACTAACACTATTAATAAAGTAACTTGGGCTTTAATGAGGAGGGAATATGATGCTTGGGGTTAATATATTAACTAATGCTCTTACTGAAGCATTAAATGTAATTTTTATTTAATTTTGTGTTAACTTTAAAAGATCACATAAAAAAAATAAAGATTCTGAATTTCTTTGGTACTTTACAATGTTACATTAGGATAAAAAAAAAAAAATGTCATAAAATGTCACTTGATTAGTCCTATATAACATTTTCTTAGTATTTCTTGAGGTAGTTGCTTGCTAGTTAAAAATAAACAGTAAAGTTGTTGAAGCGGTATATTATTCATTGACTGAATCCACAAAATCCATGCAATAATGCTTGCTTCAGTGTAACCGTCCCACATAATTTTCATGCCACCCCATAAACAATTTTCTAGATCCACCCCTGCCAGGACAGTAGGTGGCGATATTACTTTTTAAAGAAACACTACAGTTTGTTGGAGCTCTGATTACAAACTACTGGTACAAACTAGGCAATAAGCTGTGAAAATAGATGTGTCCAATTATTATGTATGAATGGACTCGGGAAAAAGAGTATATTTCACTCAAATATCAAAGTAATGTAGGTGTCACTTCCCAGAGTCTCCAGGCTAGAAATAATTGCAAAATTGGCAAGCTAATATTAATTTCATAATGATCCTTGCTCCCTGAAGTCAAGCAGCAGAAGTTAGATGACAATGTTCAAACACTGCTGGTGCATTTTGGGGTGAATGAAATATGCAAGGCTAGTCTTACATATCATTTTATCACATGGCATTAATAACACCATTTAAAAAAGAGCATAATTTTATAATATAACCACTTCTACAAGCACCACTACACTACTGATGGTATAATTTGTAAAAACCTGCTTTTTGAAACCCTTTTTCAAATGGTTGCATTTTCAGGTCCCAAAACCATTAACATAAACAATTATAAATAAATAAATAGACACTTAAAAATTTATATAATATAATATAATATAATATAATATAATATAATATAATATAAT
>CAIGQV010018257.1:2140228-2153122 GCA_903798115.1 Danio jaintianensis | reverse complement strand
ATAATATAATATAATATAATATAATATAATATAATATAATATAATATGGCAACACAGTGGTTAGCACTGTCACCTCACAGTCCCGGCTGGGTCAGTTGGCGTTTCTGTGTGGAGTTTGCATGTTCTCCCCATGTTGGCGTGGGTTTTCTCCGAGTGCTCTGGTTTCCCCCACAGTCCAATCCCATGCACTATAGGGGAATTGAATAAAGTAAATTGGCTGTAGTGTATGAGTAAATGTAAAAATGTATGTGTGTTTCCCAGTACTGTGTTGCAGCTGGAAGGGCATCCGCTGTGTAAAACATATGCTGGAATAGTTGCTGGTTCATTCCACTGTGAATAAAGGGACTAAGCTGAAGGAAAATTGAATAATATAATATAATATAATATAATATAATATAATATAATATAATATAATATAATATAATATAATATAATATAATATAATACTATATTTAAATAACATCATTTGCCAAAGGGATTCTATAATATCTTCTACTTTAGATTTCAAGAGCTTGATTTAGCTGAAAAAAAGGATAGTAGCTCTGCTAAGATTCTCTTAATATTATTCTTTGATATTATTTTATTATTAAAAATATTATTATTGTAAAAACTTGTATTTCTGAGGTTTCCAAGTGGTTTTACTTGTAAGTCACAACTTGTAAACATTGTTAAAGTCATACTTTATTCTCAAATCTTTATGCAGTAGTTCAGTAAAATACCTTGCGTGAAAATATCTTAATATTTAAAACTCATCAGCCTGATTTCTGGCAAACATAACATTTTTATTTTTGTTTAATACTTTGTTTAATTTTGTTTTGAATTTAGTTTCAAATTTAAAATTGTTCATTGTTAAAATAATCTTAACTGTAATCTACAATAAGTTACATTTGCATTAATAATATTTTAGGAAATATTAAAAAGGTTTCATTTAAATACTTGTTCATGTCACTGATCATCAGCATAGTCAATAGTGAAGGATTTTCAGGATTGTGTGCGTTCTTTGAGTTCAATCAATCAATAAGTGCTGTTATGATGCAATATTAAATATATATTACCATTGAGATGAAGGGGAATGTTAAATAATAATATTTAGCGCTTACTGGACTGTGGATGGTTTGTGACTGTTTGGCCAACATTTACAGGGGCTTGTCAGTAAATTTACTGCCATCTGAATCAAAAATGACAGTGTTTTTCTCTGACCACTCATGTAACAATTCCCAGCTGAATCATCTAATGATTTTTGACAAACAACAAAGCCGTGTTGTAAGTTAATTGCTGTCCAAATCTGCATAGGGATCGATCCAAAGTCAGTTTGTAAATCTCTTTTGACCACTGCCTGCCATCTTTACAAAGTAACTGTTGTGCATGAATTAAAACACTTTATTTATTGCTATTCTGTTATATACAACAGTATAATATTCTGTTATATACAACGATACAGTATTATGTCACTGTTCCTTTACAGCAGGAACGTCCAAACGTGTGCCTGAATGGCCACCTTCCTGCATAATTTAGCTCAAACATACATGTATATATGTATTATATACATTTATTCAACAGTTGTTCCCCTTCATATGGGAACTCCAACGTGCGTCTGTTAACAGACTATGGGAGTACGTCAAACGACCAATCACTCTGAAGAGTAAGAAAACGGGCCAATGAAATGCCAAAATGAATTGGCAGAGCTCTGCTCCACAGCTGGCAGTGATGAGCCATCAGTGCTATATAAGCTGCCAGCTGAGGAGTGAGCATCAGAATTTATTTACTTCAGAGCCTCTCACAGAGACTGAAGATTCCATTCTGCCAAGCTGAGTTCCAGAATTTCAGTGTTACTCACCAGTGTGGGAGAAGACGCAACAGCGGCGGTTGATCTGGGTTTCCCGTCCCCTGGGCGTTTCGCTGGTGCACTAAAAGAGCAATTTCACTCTAAAAGAGCAGAATTCCCTAAGAGAGCACACGGTCGAGCAGCGCGTCTTTTTCAAGATGTCGTTCCGACCGTGCATTTCTGGATGCGGTGGTTTCCTCTCCCCGGATGACAGGCACGAGCATTGGATCACATGTTTGGGGGTCCAGCATGTTGACGCTGTGCTCGCGGACAGTTTTTGCCCTTACTGCGAGGGCTTAATTGTTGCACAACTAAGGTCGCGGAGCACTCTTGCATTAGGGTGCGTCACCCCTGCTGCTCCCCGCCAAGCGGTTAGCACATGGGCAGACCTGAGGGTTACAATGGGGGCTTATCCATCGCCTTCGGGCCCGCGGACCCCTCACTGGAGATGGCTTGTCCCCCAGCATCATGGCCGGACCGCTTAGATGGGTGCTACGTGGGGGCTAGAAGGGCAAGACCCTCCAGGCCCCCCGTCCCCTTCTTCCCGGAGGTACACAGTGAGCTCACGCAGGCATGGAGCGCCCCTTTTTCTGCCCGGTCCTCGTGCGCTCCCACTCTCACCACCCTTGATGGCGGAGCAGCCAGGGGATATGAGGCGATTCCTCCGGTGGAGCGCGCTATCGCGGTCAATCTTTGCCCGCGGGGCGCCTCCACCTGGAGAGGTCCACCCAGACTCCCTTCCAAAGCGGGCAGGTTCTCTAAGTCTCTTACGGCCAGAGCCTACACCGCTGCGGGCCAGGCTGCATCTGCTCTGCACGCTATGGCCACCTATCAACGCTACCAAGCCGAGAAATTGGCTGAGCTGCAGGAGGGTGGTTCTTCCCCGGGCTTGATGCATGAGCTCAGCACGGCAACCGATTACGCTCTCATGACCACTAAATCAGCTGCTCGTGCCCTGGGGAAGACAATGGCCACACTAGTGGTCCAGGAACGCCACCTCTGGCTAAACCTGGCTGATATGAGAGACGTTGACAAAGCTCGCTTTCTTAACGCTCCCATATCACAGGCTGGCCTGTTTGGCGACACCGTCGGGGACTTTACCCAGGAGTTTTCGGCGGTGAAGCAGCAGTCCCAGGCGATGGGGGAGGTCATCTATCAGCGGGCTCGGAAAACTGCTCTCCCTGCTGCCCCATCCACCTTGGCTGCCCCTCGCCGAGGGCGTGCACCCGCAGCCCCAAAATCTGTTTCGCTCCTGCTGCCCGCTCCACCGGCTAAGCGGCAACGCCGAGCCCCAGGGTGCCGTTAAGTCCGGTAAACGGACAGCGAAGCATCTCTGAGACGGGCCATCCGGAGAAGAGGGAACCTGCTCTTTCCTAGGTGGAGGGCCGAGGACCATTTCAGTCAGTAATGGCGTTAACACCACTGCTGGCCTCCGGGCCGGCGGTACCCAAAAATTCAATAAAAGAGCAGTTTTCTCTCTCTCCGGATGTGCAAACCCGAGCCCTGCCAGTCTAGGACGCTCAACTTTCCAGCTTGCAGCGCCGGGCCCCCTCGCCTCAGGCTCTCAGAGTGCAAGAGAACGGACTCCTTTCTTTCACTCCAGCCTCATCGCGGGATCCAGGGAGGAAGGTAAGAGACATTCTCTTATTTTCTGCTCTTCCTCGGGCCGCTCTGCTTCCCGGGGTGAGCACTCCCCTCCCGAGCTGCCCCTCCGCTGGCATGTCACTTCTAGTAGAGCACACTCTACTAGAAGTGTCGCCTCCTCCTGGGCGTTAGCACGCGGCACCTCTCTCACAGATATCTGAAAAGCTGCGGGCTGGGCGACACCTAACACATTCACGAGATTTTACAATCTTCGAGTGGAGCCGGTTTCATCCCGATTATTGGGTAACCCCAGTCAATCGGGAGGAAATTAAGCTTGGCGTTAATAAACGCTTGCTGCGCCATGCTCCCTAACCCGGAGATACGTGTGCCTTTTTTATTCTACTAGTAAGTTTCCCACTTGGCGAACCCTAGAGAATTCCTCCGAGGCCCCCAGCACCCGACTCAGCGGAGGAGTCGAGTGTCTGGCTTAGTGTGATGACTGTATGCCCAGTTAGTCTACCCACATGCTGAGGTTCGGTGCCAGCTATGCGCAGGAGTCGAGTGTCTGGCTTAGTGTGATGACTGTATGCCCAGTTGGTCTACCCACATGCTGAGGTTCGGTGCCAGCTATGCGCGCCCCCCCCCCCTGGCGACCCCATATTTCAGCCACGGAGTGTTCCTCCTGACTAGGCGGACTCGTGTCTTCCCTACCCGCTAACCAGATTATCATATGTAGTACTCCCCCTCATCAGGGCTAGTCCATATGCTCTATTACCATCAAGTCTCCCCTCTTGGGTAGCAGGTGGTCTCCGCAGCGTCCTCCCACTTTGGGGACTGGCACGCTTCCCAACGTACTGTCGTATTCTAAAAATCCCTAGTCTATATTAGCTAGGTAAAAGCACTTTACGACCCCCGATCTAAATTTCTAATTATTCCCATGTAATGGTAATTAAGGGCCTAGGGGACGTTGGAAGGTTGCGCTCTTGGTGATGCTTGTGCACTCACGCTATGCTTGGCAAACTTCACATCAGGAGTGTGACGGGCTTAGCTGCTGTGGCATTTTCCATACAATCTCCCATAGTCTCCGTTCCCTATTGGGGGAACGTGGGTTACGTATGTAACCAGGACGTTCCCCTTTATATGGGAACACCAACGTGCGTCTTCACTGCCACAGCAGCTGAGTCTCCAGCTGTTACCTGAGTGATCGGCTCTTCAGCAGGCAAATTCTGATGCTCACTCCTCAGCGGGCAGCTTATATAGCACTAATGGCTCATGACTGCCAGCTGTGGAGCAGAGCTCTGCCAATTCATTTTGGCATTTCAATGGCCCGTTTTCTTACTCTTCAGAGTGATTGGTCGTCTGACGTACTCCCATAGTCTGTTAACAGATGCACGTCTCCGTTCCCTATTCGGGGAACGTGGGTTACGTACGTAACCAGGACGTTTCTCGTTCTTAAATCTGATTGGCTGAGAGCAGTGCAATATTCTAGTCATAACAGCACTGCTTCAGCCTTTGTATGTCACTCCGCCAGAAGTGTTCCTCACAGACAGCATGGCGGAGGACTAAACTCATAGTTTGTCAAGTATTGCGAGAAGGGTCTGGATGCAGACCAGATGCAGATGCAAGCTGAGCTGCATGCAATGCTTTTAATGCGCTCACCTAACCCACCCCTAACCATACCCCTCCCAGTGACGTCATTATTATGTCTAAGACTGCATCTCTCAGCTTGTATATGCAAGTCTGCAGTCACATACTATTAAATATTGCTGCTGTTGTGCCACATAACATATTTCTTTAAGATTTTGAAGTCAAGTATTGTAAATTAAATTTTGTATGATGCCACGACCATTGGTATTTTTCACTGATTTGCTTAGCATCTGTATATTGTTGTTTGTTAAATGTTATTGTTCAATAAAGGATATGTAAAGTAATATCAGTATGCTAACCTTAAAGATATCTATAATCTAGTGTTACTAAACAATAAAATCATTTGCATTAGTAAGATATAAATACTCAAAGCTTGCAGTTTGTCACTTCCCCCTAAATGGATCAACGTTTTTTTGTACATCACTTCATACTCCAGTTTCTAATCAAATCTTCTGACCAATTAAATGCTCTCTAGTATCTGACATGTTACGCCCCATTCAAGATGCTTCATATTTGTTTTTCATTTGATGAGCTCGATTTCAACCACTCTCTCTGGCAGAGTAGTAATAAAAACTAAACTCTATTGGGTTTTTTTAAAGGGGAGGAGTACTATATGTCTCGCCCTGTCTTCGTGCACATCACTAGTCTTTTAATATAAACAACAGTAATATTTTAATAAAGGTATTTTGTATTGCAAAGCAGTGCATATTTGTAATGATTGACGGTTCTTGTTACATTGTTCCACCATCAGATGCTGACAGAGACTTTAATTTTGAAACCATCATTTGTTGTCTGGTAGTGGCCTGAATTTTAAATACTTTGTTTAAATGTTGACTTAACATTCTTTTAGGGTTCATAGACTCAATAAACTCAGCCCTCTACTGTGACTAGCTGTACACCTGTTTTATTATTGAGATGCCATGCAAATAGGAATAGCCATAGGAATAGGGCTTAATGCAAAAGGGTAGAAGCTGAAATACCACATTCTAGTGACTCAAATTGAATTTTCCCCTGAAAGTCTAACATAATGTACTTTACGCTTTATAAAGGCAACACTTTCAGTTTACTCCCAAACCTCAGTTTCTGTTAAAATGAATATAATGCTGCATCCATGAAAGCAGCTAATGAGTGGAGCGCACTCAGAAATTAAAAATTCAAATCAAATACAAACTACAACATAACTTTTTTTGAGCAGAATTTAGAGTTTATGCCAACAAAAAATGTGTCTTCTACTCAATATGCAATCATCAGCACGCTATCCATTACCAGCAAGTCAACATGAGAGATCCGTTCTGATGGGACCCCTATAAGAAATTAATGAGGCAGGATTTTAAAGTGCCTGAGGCAGTGGGCGCACACTATGGCGAGATGATTTCAGGCAATTCCTTGTTTTCAATAAGTAATGACCAGTCTTCTCCTTTTATTTACTGCAGGAGCCAGGTTTAACTGACTTTATGAGAGCCCTCCAGCTGCATGTGCTTACTGGAAAGAGAAGTGCAGATCTAGCATGTGACCTGTAACTGACTTGTAGCAATTAGCAAGTCTTCACAAATGATTGCAAATGAGGGAAGCGCAGCTTAAGATATACAGGGAGTGCAGAATTATTAGGGAAGTTGTATTTTTGAGGATTAATTTTATTGAACAACCATGTTCTCAATGAACCCAAAAAACTCATTAATATCAAAGCTGAATATTTTTGGAAGTAGTTTTTAGTTTTAGCTATTTTAGGAGGATATCTGTGTGTACAGGTGACTATTACTGAGCATAATTATTAGGCAACTTAAAAAAACAAATATATACCCATTTCAATTATTTATTTTCACCAGTGAAACAATATAACATCTCAACATTCACAAATATACATTTCTGACATTCAAAAAAAAAAAAAAAAAAAAAAAAAAAAAAAATCTGTGACCAATATAGCCACCTTTCTTTGCAAGGACACTCAAAAGCCTGCCATCCATGGATTCTGTCAGTGTTTTGATCTGTTCACCGTCAACATTGCGTGCAGCAGCAACCACAGCCTCCCAGACACTGTTCAGAGAAGTGTACTGTTTTCCCTCCTTGTAAATCTCCCATTTGATGATGGACCACAGGTTCTCTATGGGGTTCAGATCAGGTGAACAAGGAGGCCATGTCATTAGTTTTTCTTCTTTTAGACCCTTTCTTGCCAGCCAAGCTGTGGAGTACTTGGCCGCGTGTGATGGAGCATTGTCCTGCATGAAAATCATGTTTTTCTTGAAGGATGCAGACTTCTTCCTGTACCACTGCTTGAAGAAGGTGTCTTCCAGAAACTGGCAGTAGGACTGGGAGTTGAGCTTGACCCCATCCTCAACCCGAAAAGGCCCCACAAGCTCATCTTTGATGATACCAGCCCAAACCAGTACTCCACCTCCACCTTGCTGGCATCCCAGTCGGACTGGAGCTCTCTGCCCTTTACCGATCCAGCCACGAGCCCATCAAGACTCACTCTCATTTCATCAGTCCATAAAACCTTAGAAAAATCAGTCTTCAGATATTTCTTGGCCCAGTCTTGACGTTTCAGCTTGTGTGTCTTGTTCAGTGGTGGTCGTTTTTCAGCCTCTGAGTATTGCACACCTTGTGCTTTTGGGCACTCCAGTGATGTTGCAGCTCTGAAATATGGCAAAACTGGTGGCAAGTGGCATCTTGGCAGCTGCACGCTTGACTTTTCTCAGTTCATGGGCAGTTATTTTGCGCCTTGGTTTTTCCACACGCTTCTTGCGACCATGTTGACTATTTTGAATGAAACGCTTGATTGTTCGATGATCACGCTTCAGAAGCTTGGCAATTTTAAGAGTGCTGCATCCCTCTGCAAGATATCTCACTATTTTTGACATTTTTCAGAGCCTGTCAAGTTCTTCTTTTGACCCATTTTGCCAAAGGAAAGGAAGTTGCCTAATAATTATGCACACCTGATATAGGGTGTAGATGTCATTAGACCACACCCCTTCTCATTACAGAGATGCACATCACCTAATATGCTTAAATGGTAGTAGGCTTTCGAGCCTATACAGCTTGGAGTAAGACAACATGCATAAAGAGGATGATGTGGTCAAAATACTCATTTGCCTAATAATTCTGCACTCCCTGTAATAGTGATACATCACAACCTTCACATAAACTTCAGATCCCATTTTCTGTCGAGTAGCAGTTTTATAAGAGTAACAAAGTTAGATCTAATCCATCATGACAACATGACAGTTCTTAAACCAGCGGCCCCACACGCACCTTCAAGAGTAAATAAGCCAATTGCACAAGAGAATATATCTTAATAAACAGTTACAGTGGTTGTTGAAACAGTTACAGTGGTTAGACCAACGATGTCACCCCAACTAGTCTAACAGCATTGCATACACTTTTTCAAATGGATGAATGGTGGAAACGGAAATTGTGATTGTTGTTTCTTTTATATTGTAAACGACTTGAATGAAAATAAATTAAATTAAAGAATGAAAATAACATTTGTGACCAGATACAGGTGTATCACAAAAAGAATTCTACAATATTTGTGAGCTGCATAATAAATACATTTTTTGGATCATGTGCGGTTTGCTGATATTATGCACTGTTTTTTTGTTTCTAAGCTGTAAAAAAAAAACATTAATTGTGATTTTAATTTGTTTCATTTTTTTAAACAATATACAGTGCTCAGCATATATAAGTACACCTCTCACAAATCTATATTTTAAATTCATATTTTAATAGGAAGCTATACAATATTATATTTGTGCATATACATTAGATTAGTCAGTACTGAAGCCAAATCTGGAGCTTATCTAACAAAATAACTTACGATAACGGTCCAAAAACTAGTACACTCAAATTTATGTTATAGAAAAATATTAAATACAAATTTTAAAAAGAGGACAATTTTTCAATATTTTGCTTGAATATAATTGTATTAGGGCGACGCGGTGGCACAGTGGGTAGCACGTTCGCCTCACAGCAAGAAGGTCGCTGGTTCGAGCCTCGGCTGGGTCAGTTGGCATTTCTGTGTGGAGTTTGCATGTTCTCCCCGTGTTCGCGTGGGTTTCCTCCGGGTGCTCCGGTTTTCCCCCACAAGTCCAAAGACATGCAGTATAGGTGAATTGGGTAAGCTAAAATTGTCCGTAGTGTATGTGTGTGAATGAGTGTGTATGAATGTTTCCCAGTGATGGGTTGCAGCTGGAAGGGCATCCGCTGCGTAAAAAATATGCTGGATAAGTTGGCGGTTCATCCCGCTGTGGCGACCCCAGATTAATAAAGGGACTAAGCCGAAAAGAAAATGAATGAATGAATGAATAATTGTATTATCTGTCAATTTCTAAATATGTTTGGTGATATAAATATTCATTCATTCATTAATTTTCTTTTTGGCTTAGACCCTTTACTAATCTGGGGTCGCCACAGCAGAATGAACCTCCAACTTTTCCAGCATATGTTTTACGCAGCAGATGCCCTTTTAGCTGCAACCCATCACTGGGAAACATCCATACACACTCATTTCACCTATAGCGCATGTCTTTGGACTTGTGGGGGAAACCAAAGCACCAGGAGGAAGCCCACGTGAACACGGGGAGAACATACAAACTCCACAGAGAAATGCCAACTGACCCAGCCAGGACTCGAACCAGCGACCTTCTTGCTGTGAGGCGACATAACCACTGAGCCACCGTGACGTAATCATAGCGGAACCTTTTTTGGTGCTATATAGAACTATAAGTGCTGTATAAAACCATAAAAGGGTGCTAAATAGAACCACTAAATAGAGCCATAAGTGGTGCTAAATAGCACCAAAAGTGGTGCTTTGGCTCGTAATCATAGGAAAACCTTTTTGGTGCTATATAGCACCAATCTTTTGAGGTGCAATTTTAAATATGATTGTAAAAACATTTTTGTATATCTGAAAAAATTTATAACTGGATTCGTTATATTCATCTAGCTTGAATTCATACCATTTAGGGCTCTATTTAATGAACCTATTAAGTTATATATTAGAAAAAAAAATGGTGGGCACAAACATGATGAGGAAACCAATGTAGACATCCGGATTTTCTATTCAATCTGCAATTTATTTAATACAATTGCCATTTCTGAGTGACCTCAATTCAGTATAAAAAAATTCATTCATTCATTTTCTTTTCGGCTTAGTCCCTTTATTAATCTGGGGTCGCCACAGCGGAATGAACCACCAACTTATCCAGCATATGTTTTATGCAGCGGATGCCCTTCCAGCTGCAACCCATCACTGGGAAACACCCATACACTCCCATTCACACACATACACTACTTACAATTTAGCTTACCCAATTCACCTATAGCGCATGTGTTTGGACTATCGGGGAAACCGGAGCACCCAGAGGAAACCCACGCGAACACAGGGAGAACATGCAAACTCCACACAGAAATGCCAACTGACCCAGCCGAGGCTCGAACCAGGAACCTTTTTGCTGTGAGGCGACAGTGCAACCCAATTTGCACTTTTCCATACACCATAAATTAAATAGCTAAACTAATCATTTCACATTTACAATGTTTAATTACGTTCAAATTAAATTTGATAAAGAGTTTGAATTTAATACATTTTATTTTAATAAAGATTCATAAACTTGTTTACAAATACAGTACTTAAATTTCACATATCTGAAATGAGGAAGAACGAACCATAATGCAGGTAAAAATACATGAAATTAAAACACCTATTAAATAGCACTACCGTTTCAACAAGTTCACTGTATATTTTTTGCACAATATATGTATTGGTGTTCTTGTGTCATGGCGACATCCATTTTTATACATATTTTTGAATAAAAGTCATTGTGTGATTAAATGCCACAATAAACAGGCATTCCACATGTATGGAATGACAAAAAACGCAAGTGTTCTTCCTTTTTTTTTTTTAAAGGGATCATAAAATTGTAGCATGTCCATGTCAATCTACCTCTCTTATAATGTATACTGTGCAGTGTTGTCCATTGTAATGTTGACACTTGAAGCGTTGATGGAATCAGGAGAGCCATTGGACACTCTGGTTGGTGTAGGATATTTGAGATCCTGTAAAACATTTCACTTTTTGAGTGTCTTTAACCAATTATCATCTGTATAAATACCCATATTTAACAGTCGGCTAAGTCTGAGTAAAAGTAAGTAAAAAAGTAAGTAAAGTAAAGTGAAAGTACACATTTTTAAATGATAGCAGCCAAAATCTAACTAACTATCTGTCGTCTTTACTATTTATCAACAACAGAAGCCTAAATTAAAACTCTAAGACTGAAATTAGACTACAACTTTTTTTAATACTGTAAAGTAGTGCAAATCAACCACCATTTACTCATTAATTTTTTTTAGCAAAAACCACTTGAATAAATCATGTGAAAATTACTAGGATTTTTTGAGTGATAGATGATGATTTTAATATTATTAGTGGAATGTACTTTTATAATTTAAGCAAATCAACCACCATTTACTCATATTTATTAATGAACATTACTCATTCATAAAATTTAAAATACATAATTTATAATGAAATACATACACAATGGGCGACGCGGTGGCGCAGTGGGTAGCACGTTCGCCTCACAGCAAGAAGGTCGCTGGTTCGAGCCTGAATTGAATGACATACACAATGCATTTTTGCCAAATATCATTTTATTACATGTTCCACTGATAACAAAATGGCACACAAAAATTTACAGCAATGTTAAACTCTGAAAAAAGTTCTTAATCTTAAAATGTTCTGTCAACAGGAATATTCACATTTTAGACAAAATCTGACAGAATTTGTGTATTGCAAGACATATAAAACCAGTACATATATACAATCTGTATCTCAAAATATTAGCAACACAATCAATCAAATCAATGCAGTGAAATTTCACCAAAAGGTTGTAGCAGTGAATTTGTCAGAAACTTAATATAAGTTTGTTTTTGAGTGATATTAATTTGGGGAATATTTGTATAAATCCAGTTCAGCAGTTCTAGATTTTCCAAGCCAGCTATGACTCGCTCATCCTCCAAGACAATGCAGAAGTCCACATGATTGGTCATCCCTCTGGCAGACAGCAATTCTCTGTGCATTCTCACACTGTAAAATAAATGTTAAGTTTATTATTATGAAATTATGCAATTGTAAATTTCAAATGTTTAAGGTTTACTAAAACACATTAAGCAAATGCATTAAGGAAATAAACCATTTCTTTGTATCTCTGTGAACAGTAATTCTCCAAAATGTTTGAGTAGATGTTGCTGACTGACATTATTACACAAGTACACAAGTATTTTAACTTATAATGAACAAGGTGTTTTCAAAATGTATACTAGTGTACAAAGAAATAAGTTTATAAAAAACAAACCGTGTTTATACAAGGAATAGTGCATTAAACAATGTAGTGTTTGAGCTATATTTCTGTTTTTTGTAAAAATGCAAAAATATAAAATATATATATTAAAATAGTAAAAATAGTAAATTAAAATAGTATGCGTTTGTATCTAAAAGTCCATATTAATAAATATTCTCTTTGAACCTCTTGGGGAGAACCACCGTGTTTTTGTACTTTCATTTCAGAGTGCAGATTGCATAAGTTTTATTTATATATTTTTTTAAAGCTGAAACTATATATATAGTTTCAGCTTTAAAAAAATATATAAATAAAACTTATGCAATCTGCACTCTGAAATGAAAGTACAAAAACACGGTGGTTCTCCCCAAGAGGTTCAAAGAGAATATTTATTAATATGGACTTTTAGATACAAACGTATACTATTTTAAGGTACCAACCAGCTTTAGTAGGCTACAATTTGTGTATAATAATAGACATGCACAATATTCGACTGTTTTT